>OY744531.1:110527707-110620207 GCA_963556195.1 Sepiola atlantica | reverse complement strand
CACGGACGTATACACACGCCTGTACACTCATCTTCATTGACCCAGGGGTGGGCGGATGATTTGAGAATCTATTATATGGATTGTATGAAGCGGAGGGGGGGGGGGGGTTCTTAGGGGTCAAAAATATTTCGTTCTGTGGTGTATCTGTATTCCTGGGAGTTTAAAGGGGTTTCATGTATTTACCGTGATAAGAGGGTCACGTGGAGATGGGGTATCTGCTGATAAATGTATAAGCCGCTGTAGATGGGGTTAGTTTTAGTATGGATGATGTGATTATCTGTGGTGAAAGGGTGAGGTGTTTATTGATGAATGTTTTATCTGTGGTTAGGACTAGGTTGTATCAGGGTACGCGGGGTTTATGTAGTCGCGCCCGTGGTGTGTTTAACATATATCTTGGGGGGGGGGGGGTATTTTGTACGTAAATAGAAAGATAGGAATTTTGTTATGGGTTTAGGGAGGTCTTGGGGAGATTGGTTATTTTGTATGTTTTTAAGAAATACTTTACTATCTTTTTAGAGGGGTATTTGGTTTAAAGGGATAATTGGTGGGTTATATAATATTGTTATCAGACCATTGGGCTAACAGGAATTTATTCTGTGGTGGTATTTTCTGAAGACCTCGGTTTTTATGTTCATGCAGTTTATGGACGGGTTGTTGATAGCTTGTATAATTTTGAATTTCTCAGTAGTGCACAAAGGGCAGGTCCTGGAGGTGGGGCTGTAGGATTTAGGTATGTCGGTAATTCTCCATTCTATTTTGTAGGGGGTGCCGGACTTCTTGAGATCCCATACGTGGGTTGCCAGTGTGGTTATGTGGTCTTTTTGGGAGTATTTGAAAGTGTTGTTGTGGGCGTAGAGTCTGTGTTTAAAAGATCCTTGGGTCATTCCAATGTATATATCCTTCCTTTTGGAATCCACCCCGGATATAACCTTGGCTTCGTAAACAACGGAGCTGACTGTGCATCCTCCGCCAAAGGTATTTGTAATGATCTTGTTTGTGTCAAAATAAAAAAAAAACAAATATGGGTATATATGATTGCCACGTCTTTACAGAAGCAGGCCATCCATCTACAAAAATTGCAATGTCCGATTGTAGTCGCGAATCTTGTTCAGCAGTCCCAGTTTATTTTTACAGGTCTTCATCGCCGTGGGTCTTGTAAGGATATCTGTACATGTAGATGGCCATGCTGTGCGTTTGTACGACACGCAGAGCACGCTATCCTTCTACAAAGTCTGGTTTCAGTGACAAGCCGAAGCAAGAGAACTTAGAGACGATGTAGAGCGCAGGTTATATATCGGAGTTTCCATCTCCTAGATTTATGATCTAATAAAATCTACGGGTCCATCTCGCCAGGTAGGGTAACATCGCGCTGGGTACTATACCAGTTATTTCTACGCTCCCGCTAAGAATAATAATAATAATAATAATAATATATATATATATATATATATATATATATATATATATATATATATATATATATATATATATATATAATTTAAACAAAAATAATAATCAGGATTCCACTGCTTCGAATAGACAAGACTGTAATGCATATCTACTGAACCTTATATATATATATATATATATATATATATATATATATATATATATATATATATATATACACGGGGTGTATCTTCAAAAACCGACACGACAAAAATAAAACGAAATAGGCAATAAAAATAAAAAGTTGTATATGCAAGTACAGTTAGAGTTAAATACATTATTTTGAAATGTAACCGCCACCGGAGGAGACAACTATCTCACGAATGGCGCTAAATGAGTCACACGCTTTGGCGACCATAGCGGCAAGCGCCTTCACAATGTCAACTTTTAGAGAGTCAACCGTGTGGTGGACGTGCTTGTCTGTCTTGCCCACGATCACGCCCTAAGAAGAAATAGCCAAGGAGGTTGCAGTCAGGTGAGGAGGACGGCCACAAGTCCGGTTACCGGTTGTTAGGAACATTGTGTAGCAGCCGCACCTTTGTCGTCTTGGCCCTGTGTGCAGGAGCGGGGTACCACTGAAAGACATAGGAAGGTCTGGCAGCCCCCTTTAAGCTTACGCTTGCTACCACCTCTGTGTCAAACATTTGGTACTTGTGTGTTGCTTTCTTCAGACAATTATCCTGAGGAAGTCTTAAAATAAAGACGAAACATTAATGAATACATAAATAATATTTTTTTGGTTTTCACTTTCATATATATATATATATATATATATATATATATATATATATATATATATATGCTAGCTAAGTGGTTACGACGTGTGTGTGGATGTGTTTGTAATGTACATACTAACTTTAGATCATATCGGAGTGTTTTTAGTTACATGTAAGTATTTGAGGAGAGTAACCTATCAAACAAATGTATTTTTTTACTCTCATGAATAAGGTTTCAAAAATATGTTATCCGACTTCGACGCTTAGCCACCTTTATGGCGGTGCATGTTTAACTTGCTATTCATTGCATTCGCTGCATTCTTTTGTCTTAGACGCGTACTTGCATCTCTGTGGCTTTATCCTTCGGTCTCCAGAGTCCAGTTTGGATCATAATTCAACACGCCGATCGAATGGCCTCATCTTCATGTAAATGAGTTGAAGCATTCCTATAAAGATCTCGCTCAATCTGTTGGTTTATGAGGCTTACAATTGTAAATAGCCATTTTGTCAGTCTGGCCCATATCAGTTTAAAATGGTTTTTTCATCGCTAAACGCACTGATTGAATAGTCGCATCTTAAGACTATCCGGTCGTGTTTATTTATTCCTTTATTTATTTGGTAAAGCCATTTCTCGTTAAATGTTACTCGAGTTTGTAAATCATTTTGCCAGTGTGTGTGGCTCACCCTGTTCGGCTAAATTTAACGCCACATTCTTTCAAGATCTCATTTTACAAACCATGTTGGAAATGCGATTATCGTTTCCTAGTTATTGGCTAGACATTTTCGGGGTTATCTGTCGGCCGCAAATTGAAGCGAGCTGAAATGAAGAAAGATGAACGACCGATCGACTGAAATAAACAATGACAAAACAAAAAAGAGCTCAGTCCAAATTAGGCATCGAATTTCCTTTTTTTTACTATTATTTCTATACTTGTTTCAAAACGGAACAACACCATTATTGACTCACAATCAACCAAATGAAAGCACTTCAGTTCCTCCCAGGTGGTCTATGTGAGCAGGAACCATCATAAAAATGCACAACATTCTCTATGTCTTGACTCAGCCAAATAAAATGTTTACATAATAAAAAGAAATATATTTAAAGTGTTGTTGTTGTCGTTTTTGTAGTTGGCTCGTCTAAGAGGATAAACACTCCGCAATAACACAGTTGTAGTAGTACGGAAAAAACGCCTATTGTAATGCCCTACGTCCAGAGAGATCAATGAGTCAAATTTCACATATGTGGGAATAGTGAAACGAAGTAAGGGACACGTGAATCACGTGATGTGTTAACGAACAAGGCGCGGGTCGTTTCCGACAGAACGCATTAGAAGCAAACCAAAGGAAAACCTGAGTAAAAAGGTATCATGATGTAACCCTTTTTTCTCTTTTTCTTCCTATGTAACCCGAGCGATGCATAAAAGAGTGAATTAAGATATCTGTATTATATAATCGCCCGTTTTCCTTAATCGCAATTAACAACGACTGATGCGTTTCGTTTTAGATTTCGATATAGTAGATGTGGTAGGAATATCTTAAATGAAGACCCTAAGTTGACCTTTTATGTGTTTCCGTGTTGCACTTGCTCGCAGCACATCTTTCACTTTGCTCCCATAACGATGGAGTTGCTGTCATTGAGTGAACCTCTGAACCTCTGAAAAAATAATTATATTTGTGAGGACTTTAATGTTCACAATATAGAATGACTTGACAAACCAACTCGCGTACGTTATACTGACCGACATTTTGAAAGCCTTATTGTCAGGCTCAGTGCATATTTACTATTCTATCTCCTCTCTGGTCTTCCAATGCCTCAGCGGTCTCCGTTAAGATCAACTCTAGTTCAGAGAGACCACAGATATTCCTTTCCAAGCAGATTGTATTGATACCTAATTGGTGCTAGTTGGAATAGGTCGAGATATTTCATCTCTGAAATTTCCCAAAAGAATGTTCCTGTTTCGCATCTGATATATCTGACTGGTTAATCGCTTGTATTGATAGTTTTATACTCTCTGAAAAATTCTAACAGAAACCAAACAGCCAGCCATGGAATACTGAAACCATTATTTAAATTGCTAATAACGGGATAGATGCCTTTACAAATCGCCTTTAAAACTGCCCGCAATCGCTGCAAATGAGTTATACGAAACGCAAAAGTGTACTTTGCCCAATCTGTTGAATCAAATATTTTTGATCCGGGGTTCTCGATGGTTTGTGAGAATATAAAACAGGGTACTGATGTAAGACTTCTATTCCAATCATTATTAATGAACGAGAGATGATTTTCTTAGCATATGACAAAGGCACACTTTTTGCAAAGAACTTTGCTTAAACTTCCACCTTTTGCGATCAAGGCACTTACTGTCAGAATACCCTCCTATGACTGAAAATATTTTATAATACCCTATCAAGTAATTCAACCAGGCAAAGAGAAAGATCAGACAAAAGAAAAGCGAGCGCGCGAGAGATGAGAGAAAGAGGGGAGCCAGTGTTCGAAGACTGCATCCAAACAAAGTGTGCCTTTGTCATATGCTAAGAAAATCATCTCTCGTTCATTAATAATGATTGGAATAGAAGGCTTACATCAGTACCCTGTTTTATATTCTCAAAAACAATCGAGAACCTTCTTGCAAAGAATTCGAAATAAATTGATTCGTGTTATGCAATCGTTTCCATTCTAGTGTATATTTGGTTTTAGTATTGAAGTGTTGTAATATTTTAAGTTAAGTTTTCAACTTTGATTTTTTAAAATAAAATTAAGCAATACCGTGTTATATAGGTTAGTACTTTGTTTTTTTCATTATGTTAGAATAATAAACAATTGATACAATTAGTACTCACAAATTTCGTTGGTTAATTCCTGGTATTTTATTCTTTTTTAGTTGTCAGAACTATTCAAATATAATTATGCTTTCAACAAAATCGATCTTTGAGAAAGAACACGAAAAAAAAAATCAAGATCTAAAATGGGAATTAGTTAGACTATGGAAATGTAAAAAAAGTCAAGGTGATTCCCGTTGTAATTGGAACGCTTGAAACCATAACGAAAAGCCACCATAAATAGCTTAAACAGATTGACGAGACAATTTCTTTTCCAATTCTGCAAAAGGCTTGCCTGTTAGGAACGGCGAAAGTGTTAAGGTACAGCTTGAATATCTAAGGTCAAGGAAATTGACTTGATGTTCAAAAAAGAAAACTCCAACTAAAAACATCCAAAAGTTGAGACTACTACTACTACTACTACTACTACTACTACTACTACTACTAATAATAATAATAAACGAAATAATAATAATAAACGACAAACAAAAAATCCTCTGGGATATGGATGTACAAACAGATAAACTCATACAAGCAAAGACGTGATAATAATCGACAAGAAGGAAAAATCCTGCCAAATCGTAGACTTCGCCATTCCAGCAGCCCACAGAGTGAAGATCAGGGAGACGGGAAAAATAAGCAAATACACGAAACTTGCCAGAGAACTGAAAGGAATATAGAGCATGAGGAAAATCAATATAATACCAATAATTATAGGATCACTAGGAACAGTCCCCCCAAAAATATGAAGACAAGACTGGGAGAAATTGGAATCAAAGGGATCACTGAGACCATACAAAGGATGGCAATGATCAAAACAGCTGCAATCTTAAGGAAAATCCTCGAATGCAGAAACCAACTCATATAAGCTATGAATAGTAACCAGTCATATGGAAGTTACATCAGGAAAGAAAGAGAACACAGGAAGAACACCACGTCACGAACCAAAGAACAGAAACAGAAACAGCCAGAAACATCATAAGCTGTCCCCCCTAAAAACATGACACCGGCATCGGCTGACACTATACAAAATAGTCGTAGAGGGTCACGGAGGATAGGAAGACAGAGGAGGGACAGCACTAACCAGACCTCAACTGGAAAAGTGCGGAGACTGTTGGAATGTTGTGGAGGCTTAGTGTCACCCAAATCGCAGAGAAGACTAATGGTTGTTGCCAGCGAGCAATCAATGGTAGGCGGCTATTACGATACCGCAATGTCATTTGCGGTGGTAATTGAAAAGAGGTGGAGAATACTGGGACTCTGGATAGGCTTGTTGTCACTCAGACTCCAAGCAACACCACCGGTTGTTGTCGGTGAGCAATCATTGACGATAACTTGTGTGAGAACTCCTAGTAAAAATGATAATAATAATACTCTGCTTTTATATAACACTTTTCCTTTTAAAATGAAGGAAAACAAGGTTTATGCTGTTTTTTTCTCAAATAGAAGTATGTGAATTAATATTAGCTTTATGGGAAAAATATGGGAAATTCTGGAATACGTGACTGCAGAGAATCTCTCATTTTAATCAAAGCTTTCAAAATTGTTACTTGATATTGGAATTGACAAAGTGTGTGCGAGTCTCACTTTGCATAAACATTAATTCTGTAGCTACGTATATAAGAATACGCGTGTCTGTGCCTATGCATATGATTCCATGCTTCTATGTGTGTGTGGGGAGTGATTGGGTACATTTGAGTATGCGTGTGTTGGGTTAGGGATGGCCATCTACTCTTAAATAATAACGAAATTAAACAAAAACAGCCCAACAACAATGAAAAGTTAATGATTGTTTTTCGTTCTTTTTTTCAGACACAAAACACAAGTGAAGATAAATCAGAAGACGGTGGCGTCCTCTGGCGGTTTGTTCCCGAATTAGAAAAGTGCCGATCAATGGCGTCTTGTGTTCTTTCTGATACTAAGCCAACCAACCTAGCAATACTCAAACCATACAGCCGGCCATCTTGCCACAAACTTCCAGTTGGCCAACCAGGCGGCAGTCCAGTCGGACAAGGCAGAGACCCATCACTGGTTGCTATGGTGATCATTCCCATTCTTCTCCATCACTCACCCCCAACGCCCTTGGCTGACATCGTTTGTTTTTCTCTTTCTAACAACTACATTCTTCGTTCAGCCAATCATATATGAATCTTTCTTTGTGGCCTTACACTTGCCTTGCATTTCATCAGTAGTGCGACATCCATGTCCGTTGCCCATCAACTGGCATAAAACAGCCGGACTTGATTGATTATCGAACGATCTCTCATGCAAGCAACAGGAGGAGCTAGCGCAAGTGATATAATAGTTATCGACCCAGAAGATTAAATTGGTAAACGGGGTTCAAATCCAAGCCAAAACGCTCAATACTTGCTTCCTTTATGTTCTAATAATATGGAGTGTATCCGATGACATATGTAAAAGAAACTTTATCTGTATATTCCTATTATATATTGCGAAACTTTATATATATATATATATATATATATATATATGTATATATATATATATATATATATATATGTATATATATATATATATATATATATATATATTGTGTGTGTAGTTAGGCTGCATAATTTCATTTAGGCAAACATTATTAAATAACACGGAGTGTTTTTGCTTAATAAGACTTTTTTTATTTTGCCAATTTTCCGAATGGTCCATTTAGTGTTTCGGTCAAATTGCTGTATGTTCCGTGAGTTATTGGTTCTATTTTCTTTCCTTTTTCGCGAGTACTTTCGATTTGATTCGTCAAATCATCTTCGGGCGGTGTTAGTCTTGGTGTCTTTAAAAATATGTCTTTACTGTTGAATTTTTTAAATTATTATTATAACGGTTAGTAATTTACAACTTAAAAAAAAGCGTCTATAATATTTAGATTTATATATATATATATATATATATATATATATATATATATATATATATATATAATTAACTTGTTACAAATATCCAGGGGGTATCAATCCGAAGGAAGTTGAAACCGGGTTTATGAGAGTGCTCAATGAAAATTCAGAGCAATATATATATTTTTTGATTTTATTCCATTAGTTGCGACAAAACAAGTTTTGTTTCATTGTTGCAAATAGCGACCAACTCATCGGGCTAGCGATGGAATTCAAATGGCATAAGTTTTAACTTCACCTTTACGGGAGATTGAAAATTGAAAATACATTGGAGGGGGAGGGGGACAGAGTTGGGGCTTTGTCCATAACGGTTACATGGGACATGTATTGTGTGGGAGGTTTTCACGTGTGGGAGGTTTTCACGTGAAAACCTCCCACACACTAATTTGAAACACGACTTGTTGGGGTCCTCCCCCCTCCCCTCTCATGCCCCATGTCACCGTTATAGACAAAGCCCCAACTCTGTCCCCCTCCCCCTCCAATGTATTTTCAATTTTCAATCTCCCGTTAAGGTGAAGTTAAAACTTATGCCATTTGAATTCCATCGCTAGCCCGATGAGTTGGTCGCTATTTGCACCAATGAAACAAAACTTGTTTTGTCGCAACTAATGGAATAAAATCAATATATATATATATATATATATATATATATATATATATATATATATATATATATATATATATATATATATATATATATATATATGAAGCAATCCAACAAAAGATATAAGCGTCAACTAATATCTTATAATTAGTGAAACATCCGGATAAAAAAACTGAAGCTCAATATACTGGGAGTCCGTCGTATTTTGCTCAATTCGGATTTAGCGGGTTTTCTAATTAAACAACGAATTTGGATTTGATTAGAGTTGCACATGTTGGGATCTCGGAACTTTGATTGGACTTTTTGTATTATTTTGATTGATTTATTTATCATTAACATTGAATATGGACACATTTCGCGACTGGATAACTTTGCCGGCCCCTTCAATTTCACATATTTGGACTGCTGTTTGTATCTTGGAGTAATGTCCTTCCTGATTATGCTTCTCAACTTGTATGACCTGGATGGACTGTATGGATTCAACAAAAGTATGTTTTTGGATTGATATGTTTGATGTTATGTATTTTTATATATTTGTGTATATAATTTTTTATATATTTTCAAAGCGTAATTTTATTGCCTGTAGTAGTATAACTGCGGTAATGGTCCTCTGAAGAGAAGAATTATCTTTGAAAACTCATGAGCTAAGGACTTAAGGATGCTTTGCATGAACTTTGAATTCTAATAAAATTTGATTGACACCTTATTTTATTACTTCATTTTATATTATAATATATATATATATATATATATATATATATATATATATATATATATATATATATATATAGGGCTTTACGCGCTCCATTACTTTTGGAGCTGCTCCCGCTCGTGCTCCAACGCCCAAAATTGGAGCTGGCTCCTCTCACGCTCCCCTTTTTCAAAAAGGAGCTGCACTTGCTTCAACTCCTATAAAAAGGAGCGGCTCGTTTTAGCGCTCCATAATGAAAATGTACCTTCTTTCATAAACGTTCTATTCTGCCAATGAGTGGTCGAAGGATAGGGGTGGGCGTCAAAGGATGTCGTCAATATTGGTTGGGATGGCACTTTAAGTGTAAGACCGTAAGATAATTTTTGACAAAATCTCGCTAATATTTTGAGAGTTATAGGAGAACATGTCGGACGAAGCATAGGATTATACGTAAATTTTCGTTTCCTTAGGTATACAATAGAAATAGAACAATCCTTGAAGTATTTTAAAACAATTTTAATTTTCATTACATTAACAACCTACTTTTTCAGGGAAGGAAAATTTGTCCCGATATTTTTTCTATTCATTTTGGAAGGGAATTTAGATCTGTTTTATTAAGTAAAGAAAGTTTTACTTTTAAACATTATTAGTGATTATTTTCTTTTTAAAGAAAACATTTCTCTGCGAGAGGAGAGACATCCAGGGCAACATTAATCGTTGTGTTGTTGTTTAATATTTATTTGTTTTACGAACGTAACTATATTGTATAATGTATATTATTATTTACAACAGAGAAACTCGCAAGTACTTTCAAACAAATCGATTTATCCATTTTTTGTTCAATAGTACAATTTAGGGCGAAAAATCCACATAAAATTTATTTTTTAAAGATTGAATCAAAATTTTTCATAAATTGTCAATAAACAATTTATAGCTCCATTTAATGTCTTAAAATTTCATACAAAATATCTGGCTTAGACTTTGGGAGTTGAAAACATATTGTGTCAAATTTTCCTCACCCATTAAATTAACTGGAGGAAGTTTTCCTAGGTTGGGCAAAAATATTTATTAAAATTAAAAATTTGAATAAATAAGGTTTAAACATCGGTCTAATTGTAGAATAGGGACCGCTGTTTTCTTTCGCTCATTTGGCTTGGTATTCAACCAAATCTTTGATGGAACTGATTGTTGGTCTTAATTGTATTTTTTGTCCTGAAATAAAATTCTCATTTACTTTTTAAAGTGTTGAGAATCTAACTTTAATTCGAGGTTTTAATCGCTGGCGGCCATGTTGGTTTTTATTGTTTTTTTTTCCTTGGACTAAAGATATTTTTTCCTTAGATTAAATATATTTTTTCCTTGGACTAAAGATTTTTTTATTGCTTTAACAATTAACACACACAGAAAAAAGACTTTGAACATTCTATTTACAAAAGCAAGTTTTAACGGAATTTAACGAATTTAAAAGCAAACATGAAACGGTTAAAACATACTAGTCATGAATATTAGAATAACAAAAGACGACGGGTAAAAAAAATATGGCATAAAAGTTCAATTTGATATATGCTAAAAAATAAATTAGAATTTTTGTCAGGATAAAATGTACCATGTCACACCCAAAATCGATTTTATCGAACATTTGCGTGAATACCGAGCGAAATGGGCGAGAAAATCCAAGGTCCCTATAGTATAATTGAACCTAAAATTCTTTATCTAAAACCCGAATTAAAATTGGCTTATTTCAATCAGCAGTTAACATCCTTGTCATTAATACAAAAAAAGTACAAATCTATAAGAAAATAACTTCAAAGACATCTATAGAATCACTGGCGCATTTGAAAACATTTGTTGCCAAATTGTCTGCTGCCTTAAGAAAACTGTCCCATCAAAAATTTAACATGTCGGTGTGAAACTTCAAATGTTTTGTTTTTATGCTTAACCTTCTAGTTCTTTCTCCCTCTCTCTCCCTTCCTCTCCCTCTTCCCCCATCTCTCTCTCCCTATCTCATATAGATTTACCAGAAATATAATTTAAAAAAATAACTCGGAGTAAACTCTGAGAATTTCTTTTCCTTTTTATCGCTGAATAAAAAACTAATGTTTAAAAAAAAAATCAAATAATTTTGGAGCGAGGAGCGCGGAGCGCTGAAACCACGCTCTTTAGTCACAAATGGAGTTCCTCCCGCTGAATATAAAATGACCCCTCCTCTCCTTCGCTCCAGCAAAAAGAAGCTTTGAGTCAATTAAAACAAAGAAAGAAAATGCAGTTTAAATTCCCAGGGATATTAACTAAATTCAAAAAAATATATATGGCATACTAGTAAGTTTTCTCACATGTAAGTTTGCTCTATTCTTTGTTTGTTATTTGTTTTCACTAAAAAATGGCCCACTGTATAGTGTAGTTTTTTTTCTCAAAACATTTTAATCCAAGAACTTTTTATTCTTTGTGGATTTTTCTGATGATTTTGTAGTGGTGCAGAGACGATATTGACATAAAAATGTTGTTTGGCTCACGGCAAATGAAACGGACCATTTTTTGGAAATGTAATTTAAAAACAAAAAAAAAATAGAGTGATTGGAATATAAAATAAACGTGACCTATATATATATATATATATATATATATATATGAATTTTTAAGTTACGACGTATTCGACAGATTATAGCGGGCTCAGCAAGCAATAATCAGATGTTGTTTCTGCTGTAGTCAATTCTTATTTGCATTATCCGATTGAGAGACCGAAAGCAATGGTAATATGGTGTTCAGAATTGGGCGCCGGAGTCAAGATGGATTTTCATTCGTTTCGGCAACACAATCGGTGATTGTTAATATATATTCATTTATGTGTCCAGTTATCTTTTTATCCACCAGAATAAGCGTTTTAGTTACAGCCTAACGCGAGACCAGAAGTCAGGAAAATATAACCTACAAACATAAAATAATTCATCGATCGGTCGGTCTGTCACGCTGAAGTGTGAAATAACATATTCGTCGGTCTGTCACGTTTACTTTGGAAACAGCATTTTAGATGCGTCGACGCATCTCTATAAGAAGATCTGTCTGTCCGTTGTCTATCGGTCAGTCTGTCACGCTTAAGTTTGATATTTTCATCCCTAATCGCGTTGTTTAATTGGACGCATCTTAAGAATGGATCCATTCTTGTTCTTAATTGCGATTTTGCAATCAGAGACGCAGCTGAAATATATCGTTGAGTATTTATAGATGCCAAATTTGCTGCAATTCTAAACAATAATGTTTTTATTAGTAGTAATAATAGTTGCAGTATTATTAGTAACAGTAGTAGAGCATCGCAGCAGTAGTAGCAGCAATAGTATTATACGTAGTAGTATTAGTAGTAGTGCACACCTCCCTTTCTTCTTCCATGTCACACTCGACTATTACTAGCAGTAGTAACAGTAGTAACGGTAATAGTAGTAGCAGTAGTATCAGTAGTAGAAATACTATTAGTAGGAGTAATGGTTGCCCTCTTCCTCTCCCAGGACACAGCGACATTTCGAGGGTGCTACATGTAAATTTGGTGCAATTCTGTCGAGCACTTTTCTAGTTCTAGATTTATCATCGTAGCCACCAATAAGTCGATGTATACTAATAGTGTAATATTAGTAAGTAACCGTATTTAACTCATAGCGAAGAGGTTTGAAGAAGTTAATACTTTAACTACTTTTTCTAAAGGTTATTAGCTCGAAATTGAACATCATGGATCGTAAAATCAGCTCGCCGATTATCTTATCCATGTCAAGAACTAAGTGTTAGGGTTAGGGTTAGGGTTAGGGTTAGAAATAACCCTAACCCTAATTTGCGTGTATAAAATATAGATTGAAATAAATTACTTAAATACATTAGATAGTATTTTCAGGCCATTTCATACGTCAGTCGCGAAAATTGAACGAAAATAAGAGAAAAAAGAGAAAGAAAGCCAGCATAGCGTTTTTGACTTATCTATTTATTAGGTGTGGGGGCGAAAAATGCTGATAACAGGATTTATTAAGGAAGACAGCGTGAGAACGAAAATGACTCAGATTACGTTTGTGAATATATATATATATATATATATATATATATATTCAATTGGCACTGTTGGTATATTATTATTATTATTATTATTATTATTATTATTATTATTAATTATTATTATTATTATTATTATTATTATTATTATTATTATTATTATTATTATTATTATTATTATTGTTGTTGTTGTTGTTGTTGTTAGTGTTATTGTTGTTATTATTATTATCATTATTATTATTATTATTATTATTATTATTATTATTATCATCATCATCATCATCATCATTATTACTATACTAAATATTAGAAGAGCTTAGTAAACGTACATATAGGCTGTTAGAGGCTTCCATAGTTTCAAAATCGGGGATTTCCCCAAAATAAATGCATGTATGGTTCTTTCATTGTCTTTCATAAGTAACATTGCTAATCGTACGTCTATCTGATTGTTGTTACAGAGTTGTTCTTCTTTCTAAACCAAAACGAAGGAGGCGCAGGTGGGAAAGAACAGGATAAAGCCATTCATATTGTTGTTAAAACGTATTACAGCAAAGTGAAAGCGACCACCTACAACCGGAATTGAACCTGAATTTCCGTTTCAATAAATCAGTTTAAACTAACACACAAACCGGTAAAAAGATACTTCACATTCAAGTAACACGCACTTCTTATACATATTACTGCACCATGGCTATTAAATACTAACAGACACCCCAACGTTTTTCGGGAATGAATATGGACTTTTGTATACTTCTGCTCCTAACCCTGAACCCCATATTACTATTTGTATTCTTATTTTGTCTATAAAAAGTAGAATAAAATAAAGTAAAATGTAACCTTTGCTGTTTATCGATATCAGGTGCGAATGTAGACCCCACGATATTATTATAAAAAAATACAAAATAATATCGGATTCTTTGCAAAATTTTATTCGAGATAAATTGTGTTTAATCTCTGTATAGGCTTTGTAAACGAACAAACTGACAAAAAAACCACAAACATAGTACAGGTGTGGTGGGTAGATTTGAAGTGGCAAGATCCCGTAAATTGAAATCAATCACAATTGCAATGTGGATCCTGAATAATATTGCCAAAATATTGAGTAAAGATTTTATGAAGGATGGAACTAAATCCAATAAAAACAAGAAACGTTGAACTATTGAAGTATTTGTTGCTTATGGTTGTCTGGTAAGAACACAGACCCCACGATGTTCATGTAAAACATTAGGGGGATGCTTGCTACCTTGATTTTTAAAAGAAGTTTAATTGCCAACCCGAGCTAAAGGTGTGTGTTGGGCTTAACGAAGAACATTTTTAATTTAAAAAGACGTGGGACCATTAAAAGGTATTTTCACCAAGTTAAAAAGGTCAAACGAAAAATAAATAGATAACAAAATTAATTTATTTGTTTGCTTTTCTGTTCAATGTGAAAACAATCTCTACGATGTAAATGTAGAACAGTTTTTTTTTTTCAGCGTTATGGCACCCGAACTGATGGCGAATGTTTATTTGGCAACCTATATTTTTTTGCTTAAAAACGAAGTTAGAAGGCAGTGTTACAAAAAAGTTTTTAAAAGACGAAATAAAGATCATGCCTAAATGTAGAGACAGGATCAATTCTATAAAATGACGGTAACAGTAAATCAAAGAAAAAGATTACCTCAACGAAAGCAATGTGCATTTATGCGATTCGGACGCGTGGGTTTATTTGTTTATGTTTTGTTGCAAAAGGAAGGAGGGAAACATGTCAGTTCGAACGAATGTCAGACACTGCGTGATGTAAAAAGGGAACGTTTCATTCGATACATCTCCCAGTTTTTTTTAATTTATAGGTGAATTATATCTCCAAACAGAAGCTATAAAATATATATGTTTTAAGAAAAAAAAAAGAATGATTGAGGAAGTAAATTAAAACAAAATTATCGGTCATGTTGCATAGTCGCGTTGAATTTTGTCGTGTGTTCGTAAATTAGATAAGATAATATTCCTTTATTCTAGAATGTCTGTAAATAAACAAAAACTGAGAAGTAAAGATGAACAAAGAAATGTCAAAAGTATTTAATGTGACGTATGAATGTAATTGTTGTCGTTATATGAATATAGACAATATTAAGAAAGAAAAATATGAAATAATTGCGGTGATTTAGTAAATAGTCACCCTATGAGAACAGTTCCGGTGATTCCCACAATCATCGGGAACTGTTCTTAATAGGGTGACTTTTTACTAAATCACCGCAATTATTTCATATATACCTTTTGAAAGGGTGGCTATTAGCGTAAGAGTGGAAATATCTGCGACTTCTTCTGTAAATGATTGTGTTGAGAGAAGCAGCTTACCCGAAAAAATATACGAACGTTTAAAAGGGAACGAAACGAACGCATGAGGATTGGCTTATAAAGGTATTGATTCGAAAGCTATTATGGTCAACAAAACAGGAGCAAATGATTTTACTTTATTATGTATATATGAAATAAATTTAAACAGAATGTCACTGATGCTTCAGATGTGTTTTCTTTTATATCCTACACCCTTTATTTCCCCCGTATTTATCCCCTAAGTGTATCCTCTCTCTCTCTCTCTCTCTCTCTCTCTCTCTCTCTCTCTCTCTCTCTCTCTCTCTGTCCTTGTATATATATATATATATATATATATATATATATATATATATATATATATATATATATATATATATATATATTGGTGGCAGCTAATATCTCCCGATCCCGCAAGATGTCAGTTCTTCTAGCGCTCTTCATGTTTCTCATTTCTTCTAAACCGCCTCCCGGGCCTGGTCCGTCTTCCGGCATCTGGCCTATTCTACATCGAATCTAGTAAACTTAGACGAATGTAGACATTATAAAAGACGATTCCTGGAGGCACCGTTCTACAAACCTCTCCTCCCTTACCTACCACATTGCCCTTCTCTGAAAACCTTTCAGCACATTCAAACCTCCTTACCCAATCCTGCCGTACCTCTTGCCTGATTGTGATTTAATCTCTCGCAGAAAACAGGCTTCAACCGACCGGAATTAAAGGAAAAGCTGCTAGCGTGATGAGTGTGTGCGCGCGTGCACGTGCGCGCGTGTATGTATGAGAGAGATACATAACGAACGGATGAGAAAGAAAGAAGGACAAGAGAAAGAACGAAAGAGAGAACGAGGGAAAGAACTTGAAAGAAAGAACTGGAAAGAAAGAAAGAAAGAAAGAAAGTACTGGAAAGAGAGGATAAAACGAAGACAGACAGAAAGACCGAACGCTTAACCAGACGAGAATACGAGAAAGAAAGAAAAATTAATTTCAGAAGAAAGGAAGTAATAACTATAAAAAGAAACAAGGAACGAAAGAACGACGACGAAAAGAAAAAAGTATGAGAAACAAAGAGAACACAAAATAAATAGCAAGAAATAAGGAAGGGGAAAGAAAGAACACAGGAGGAAATAAGAAAGAAAAAAAGAAAACACTGATCAAAATAACGAGGATGGAAAAAAGAAGGAAAGGCAAGAGAAATAGAGACAGAAAGGACAAGAAAGAAAGAAAAAGAAAGAGGGAGGAAAAAGAGAGAAATAAATAAAGAAAAGGTAGAAAATAAGAAAGAATGAACAATAATGAGGAAGATATCAACACAGAAATGAAGAAAGAAGAATGGGTATTGCTATCGATCCTGAACCAGTTTACGTGAACTTCGCGTCGTATGGTGGCAGACAGATGCCGAGCGATTAGCCAATCAACTGTCAGTAAGCAGACGACAATTTTTCTAATCAGTATTGAACTTGATTAAAGCCAGAAGCAATTGATCAAAGCCAGTGCATGTTTATTTCCTGTTAAAAAAAAGAAAAACAAATGAATTACGAAGAGCTGTGTAGTAAAGTTGAATCTCGCGAAGGAGACATTTCATTCTGTCAGGAAAAAAAAAACCTGTTGGCAAAAAGAAAAAAACTGTCCGAACTGCTATTACATGTGCCGCTTGATAGCAAGAAAAGGTATTATTATTATTATTATTATTATTATTATTATTATTATTATTATTATTATTATTATTATTATTATTATTATACAGTTGTTTAGCATTGTTTTGTTACAAAAATAAAAACCAAACATTTACTTATTAACAGTAATTTCGCTATGTTTTGTTCGTTTTCTTTTGTTGTTTTTTTGGCAATCTTTCTTAAAAATCAAACGGAAAGGAAAATACGACGCAGCAACGTATCGAAGTTATCGGCTACCACTATTCGGCTCGTCATCTCTCGGTTGTTTACGTAGCATCCCGAACGCTGCCGACGCGATGTTCACGGAAACTGTTTCAGGAACGATAGAAGTTACTCGTTAAAAATGAACGAGAGACAATAAACGTAGAACAACAAAGAAAGAACGAGACAGTAATAAAAAACGAAACAGTAAAAAGAAACGAAACAGTAAAAAGAAATGTAACCGCAATAAAAACGAAACAGTTTTTACTTTCGAACAAGACAGAAAGAAAGAATGACTGAAAGACACATAAAAAAGAAAGAGAAAGTAAGAATAGACGAACAAAAAGAAAGAAAGAGAAAGAAAGAAAGTAGAACGGCGTCGCTTTCAGTGATATGTACACGACATTCTCGTCACAAAGACTCGTTGACCGTGTGATCTAAAGTGACGTCAGCTAAAGGCCGTCTCTCTTCGTACTGGTCTGATTTTTTTCTTTGAGAATGTTTATACTCCCAAACTCGTAGAATAAATAATCGTTTATTCTATAACGTTATTACCTACGTATACTCGATTAACAACGAAACAGCACTGTTATACACTATATATATATATATATATATATATATATATATATATATATATATATATATATATATATATAAGGAGAGGTAGTTTGCTTGAAGCATTGTGTGTAATACGTATATAGAGGAGTATTAGAAGGCTATCACAATGCAAGAAATGGAAATATAAACGCCGACATATTTCCATTTCTTGCGTTGTGATAGCCTTCTAATACTCCTCTCTCTCTCTCTCTCTCTCTCTCTCTCTCTCTCTCTATATATATATATATATATATATATATATATATATATATATATATATATATATATATATGTAAGTGAAATATTATTTAAGTGAAATAATTTTGAAAAATAACACATGGTGCAATTTAAATGAAAAAATCATTTAATTTTCTCTTTGTTTGCAAGCTTTCGTTGTAAAACAACTTTGTCAAGCGAAACTGTCTTATAGGTTTTTTTTTCTTCTCCTTCATTTTGATTGTATTAACCCCGAAGGGTCGAATCACGGTAGAGTCAGAAAAGCACGTCAAGTTGCAAAATACATTTATATATATATATATATATATATATATATATATATATATATATATATATATCTGTGTACATCTATTGAATCTAGTTTTAACGATGTAATATATAGGCGTACCGACCATAGTGAATATTTCTTTTAGGTTTTCATAAGATAGAATTATTATCTGGACCCATTAAACCATTAGTCTATGTTCGATATGTAGATGACATATTTTGCCTTTTTAATAATTAAACGGAGGCAAATAATTTTTTCTCCTTACTCAATAGCATGCATTCCGCATTAAACTATACTTGTGAAGAAGAGCGCAATTCCACTTTAGCTTCTCTCGATGTATTGGTAACGAAAACCCCATCGAGTTATCTTACATCAATCTACATTACACATACGTTTACAGGACTATATACCCGCTGAGATTCATTTTGTCTTAACATAAATATAAACTTTATTTAGGCCCTAACACATGGAGCCCTTATGATTTGTTCACAATCATAATTGAACAGAGAAATAAAAACTATTACGAATACTTTGCCCAATAATTGCTATCGTCTTGATGTTATTAGGTTTGTCGTCAAAAAGAAAATAACTATTTTTTCCAAAATAAAACCAAATACAGTGACTAAATATCCGATTTGCATTCGTTTACCTGGGTTAGATACAGTAAGTGAGAAATTCGCCAAGCAAATCAGCTCAACAGTTCGAAATTGCTATTTTGCTTCGAATGTTGTGTTTTCTACAAAGCCTTTATTGGCGTCCTCTCGAAAAGACGTTTTAAAATAATGTAATTTATTATTTTAAATGTGGTTACAGTGCCGACTATGTGGGTAAAATGACGTTGAGATTGGATAATAGAGTCCAACAATCTATACCCAACGAACATTCTAAATAATACATATGGGTCTTCAATCACGGGTCATTAGCTTAAAAACCCGCTGTGCGCAGGGAATTTCATCATTGACTCATTTACCATCTTGAGTCATGCTCACTCGCTATATTACCTAAAAACTTTGGAGACAGTTCACATTCGTTTAAAACGTCCCTCTGTTTACAAAGGGAGGGACAAAGTGTCTATTGGGATTGGACGTGACCAGTCTCTAAGACACATCTCCCATTGTACATATATCATAATGCTGTTTTATTATAAATATATACGATTTTTTCTTTCTCTTCTCTCCCATTTAAAAAAAATCCCTCGATACAGATCTTGTTCCTATTTAGTTGCCTCCGCACGAGTGCAGAGTTAGACACGAGGTCGATTTTAAATATGGGGAAAATCCAGCTCCCCCAAAAGGAAAACTCTAGATTAGAACAAACATAAAAATTACGTCCGTCTAAAAAGCTTTCTCCTTCAATAACTTATGGTAAAAAAAGATAAAGTGTAGCATCAGAACAGATACTACACTTTGTTCCTATCCAAAAGGCCAATTGAGGGCGATCCGGTTGACTGGCTTTTTTTTCCTTTTATTTACTTTTAATCATGAATGATAAAATATGTATTCCCTTCATATTTGCAATAATAAAATTTTGTACACCCTCAAAGATAATATATATGTGTGTGTGTCTTCTAATTAAACATTCAAAGTTCTTCAAATGTAGGATTATTTTATCACATAAAGTCAGCTATAGCTCTTTCGTGCGTGACTAGATCTATTTTACAAAGTTTTAATTATTTTACCCTGAAAAATGATGATGAAGGATAGATGTTGACAGGACAAAAACGTTTTTAATTAAGGCAAACAATTGTTTCGGCTAAAACCAAGGATATCGTTTTCAAGAATTTTAAAGTATTTCAAATATTTACAGGTTTACGTTTTAAAGTACGTTTTAAAATACATAAAAATACGTTTCAAAAATACGTTTCAAAACACATTTAAAAACTCCTCGGTTTGGCCATTGTAAGTGCAAAAAGTACTATAAGTAAAACAATGACGATACAGATTAGACATTTCAGAAGAAAGTATCAATTTTTTCTTATTTTTACCTTGAATCGTATATAACTGCCCAAGTTGTGATGTAGCATGGAATACTTCCGGTCCAAATATATATACGTAAAAATTAATTAATTAATGATATATATATATATATATATATTTCGTTTTGGGACTAAAATTCACCACCTGGATTGTTTTTTAATAGACTTCTTTGACATCTTTCTTGAAATTGTTTAAAATTTTATGATTTGGATGAAGTGTGTTTTTGGCCGTAATATTTGATGTTATATATACTTTTATGCATATTTATATATTTTTATATATTTTCAAAGCTTAATTTTATTACCTGCAATAATGTCATTGCGGCGGTAATGGTCCTCTGAGGAGAAGATTTTCTTGGAAAACTCATCATTTAAGGACGCAATATCACTCTTTGTTTTTGAACTTTAATAAAATCTGATTAATTTCTCATTTTATTATGTCATTCAATTAATATTATTGCTCTATACACTATATTGAGCTTTGTTTTTATCCTGATTGTCTACTGGATATTATTTATATCTTTGAACTATTATCTTACTCTCTCTCTCTCTCTCTCTCTCTCTCTCTCTCTCTCTCTATATATATATATATATATATATATATATATATATATATATATACATATATATATATATATATATATATATATAAAGAAAAATTGATAATAAAATATTGAGTATAGTATTATCGTATGAGAAATTAATAATTATTTTATGATACTTATATATTATGATACAATATATACATATTTGTATATAGTGTGTGTGTTTGTGTAAATAAACATTAATTTATGAATGTCTGAGAATTATATATGTGCGTGTATATATTAGTGTATACATGCATGTCTGTCCATATATCATATTTAATATAAAACAAGACATGCATCCATTCAATCTGCGCATTTAACCATTAAAATCCTATTTCAAAATTAAGCGTGACAGACGCACAGAGCTTAGTATAGATATGCATGACTGCATCAATGAAATGCTATTTACTACTTACACGTGACAGACCAACGAAAATGCAATTTCAAACTGAAACATTACAGACATTACAGACAAACCGATCGACAGACAAACCAATTCATCTAAAGGTCATCATATTTAGATGCGTCGTCGTCAAATGCTGTTTAGTGTGATGAAGTTCTGTTAAGAATCAACCTGAATATTTGGCTCGAAATGCATTCAGAACAAAAGGAAATTTTAGCCAATCATCTCGAAGGCAGAAAATCGGTAATAAAAAATGAAAGAAAAAACGATTTCGCAATTTGTAAACGAAAATTCGTATATTACGAAAATCATTTAGTTAATCGAACATCAGCGAATTTGAAGAGATTTTTCCTATAAAAATCGGTTATTGACCAAAATATTTCACAATGAATTGCAAAAATAGAATCGTAATTAGAACAGTTAGAAAGAGAGTCCCGTTCGAAGGAAGTTCGAATTCATTTAAGTGAAACAAGTTTATATAAATAGACAATATTATGTGTCCACACACACACACATATATAAATTAACAACATCACATATGAAACAAGTGGTAACATTTTAAAATGCTTAACGTAATGCGATTGTGTTCTGTGATGGCATCCAGCGTTGCTTAATTTAAACGTCAACGACTTCCTGGAAAAACGTTCTCTGCGCGTATCTTCGCCGTTTTTTCTTAAAGTCTCTTCTTCTTCCAGCTTTTTTGTTCATTTGCTTCTGACACCTGAGGATGATTCGACGAAGAATCGAAAACGTTCGTGAAACCTATGGAACATTTTTTTATACAAAAAAAAAAGACAATCGGAAAAATTGAAAAATAAAAAACGGTATACTTAAACAGACGAATTCTGTTATTTTTAACAATGTTCGCATATATATATATATATATGGGAAGAGAAGGATGAAGGTAATCCGACGTGATGGTAAAATGAAAAAGGAAAACCAAAAAACTGGATGTTTTTTTATGTGTACATCAACGTTTCGTCTTTATTTATAAGACTTCATCAGGATGATGATATAGGGAAAAGATATCATGCAAGCACGGATACATGTAGGGTAGACATGTTGGGAAGAAAAATAAAATAAAATGAAAGATAATAGCAGCGTCTAGCTGGACGTCCGTACTTGTTAGAGAATGAAAAATGAGTGGGAGAAAAAGGGGAAGGGTGGAGGGAGCAAGGACTACTGTGGCTGGCGATGAGAGAAAGAGGTGGGGGATGAGCAGGGGTAAAATGGATGGCAGAGAGAGATTGGAGGAAAAGGGGGAGGGGTGTCTGACCAGATGGCTGCGGTCGAGACCGAAGGGGAAGAGTGAGTTGGAACGTTTGTGTGTGTGGGGTGTGTGCAGGGAAATGGGGATGGGCAGAGAGGGAGGGGGGGGGGCTGTGATCTCGGTGGATGGGCGAAAGCCATAGTCCCAGAGAGCGTTTGAAGAAAATGAGGGAATTTAAGAAGAGGCATGGGAGAAAACGGATGAGAGGGGGAAGAGGGAGGATTTGTCGTGATAGGGTGTGAAATATTTGAAATATTTGGAAAATGATAGCAATGAGTGGGGGATTGGAGTGGGTGGGGGAGGGGGTGATTGAAAGGGTGGGTGAGGAATATATTTGAAATATTTGGAACATGAGAAAGTTTATTTGGACTGTAGTGTTAAAAATGTGAGGGAAAAAAATGAGGAAAAAAAAAAAAAAAAAAAAAAAAAAAATAAGAGAAGATACAGGGAGAAAAGGGAAGGGTGTGGGTGAATGGAAGAGTGTCATAAGGTTAGAGATGAAAATAAAAGTTAGCCATGATCAGGTAAAAGACTTTGTTCAGTGAGGATGATCTTGCTTATTAAGGGTGATAGGTTAAAGAAACCATTTCGCTGCTTGATAGTAGTGGAGGATGTGATGAGTGCAGTTTCCAATAATCTTCGCCGAGATTTGTTGTGGATGTGTTTAGTGATTTTGGCTTGTTCAAATTTGAATGCATGACCATATTCTAGAGCATGGGAGAAAAGTGCACTAAGAGGGTTGTTGTTTTTTATATCCCTTTTATGTTCATTTAATCGTTTCTTTAATTCACGTTGTGTTTCTCCCACGTAGAATTGATGGCAATCATTGCAAGGGACAGTGTATAAGCCGGCATGGGATGTGGGTGTTTTTTGGAAATGTCTGGATGTGTTTAAAGTTTGTTTTATGGATTGAGAAGTGGTTTGTACTATTGGAATGCCTAATTTGTTGAGTGTGTTGCATATGGATGTGTTATTGGAATGCGTGGGTAGGAGAAGGGGTCTGTCTATGAGAGAGGTGTTAGGGGTTTGATTTTTTTGTGTGGTGTTTCTGGAGAATATTTGGAAGGCTTTTTTCTTGGCATTTAATATGAAATGTGTGGGGTATTGCAATGTTTTTAGGGAATTAAAAATGTATTTTATTTCTTCATCTATGTGTGGGGGGCTACATATTCTAAGGGCGCGTAGGAAGAAGCCTATAATTATACCATAATTATACCAAGATCAAAACAGGTATAATTATAGGCTTCTTCCTACGCGCCCTTAGAATATGTAGCCCCCCACACATAGATGAAGAAATAAAATACATTTTTAATTCCCTAAAAACATTGCAATACCCCACACATTTCATATTAAATGCCAAGAAAAAAGCCTTCCAAATATTCTCCAGAAACACCACACAAAAAAATCAAACCCCTAACACCTCTCTCATAGACAGACCCCTTCTCCTACCCACGCATTCCAATAACACATCCATATGCAACACACTCAACAAATTAGGCATTCCAATAGTACAAACCACTTCTCAATCCATAAAACAAACTTTAAACACATCCAGACATTTCCAAAAAACACCCACATCCCATGCCGGCTTATACACTGTCCCTTGCAATGATTGCCATCAATTCTACGTGGGAGAAACACAACGTGAATTAAAGAAACGATTAAATGAACATAAAAGGGATATAAAAAACAACAACCCTCTTAGTGCACTTTTCTCCCATGCTCTAGAATATGGTCATGCATTCAAATTTGAACAAGCCAAAATCACTAAACACATCCACAACAAATCTCGGCGAAGATTATTGGAAACTGCACTCATCACATCCTCCACTACTATCAAGCAGCGAAATGGTTTCTTTAACCTATCACCCTTAATAAGCAAGATCATCCTCACTGAACAAAGTCTTTTACCTGATCATGGCTAACTTTTATTTTCATCTCTAACCTTATGACACTCTTCCATTCACCCACACCCTTCCCTTTTCTCCCTGTATCTTCTCTTATTTTTTTTTTTTTTTTCCTCATTTTTTTTTCCCTCACATTTTTAACACTACAGTCCAAATAAACTTTCTCATGTTCCAAATATTTCAAATATATTCCTCACCCACCCTTTCAATCACCCCCTCCCCCACCCACTCCAATCCCCCACTCATTGCTATCATTTTCCAAATATTTCAAATATTTCACACCCTATCACGACAAATCCTCCCTCTTCCCCCTCTCATCCGTTTTCTCCCATGCCTCTTCTTAAATTCCCTCATTTTCTTCAAACGCTCTCTGGGACTATGGCTTTCGCCCATCCACCGAGATCACAGCCCCCCCCCCCTCCCTCTCTGCCCATCCCCATTTCCCTGCACACACCCCACACACACAAACGTTCCAACTCACTCTTCCCCTTCGGTCTCGACCGCAGCCATCTGGTCAGACACCCCTCCCCCTTTTCCTCCAATCTCTCTCTGCCATCCATTTTACCCCTGCTCATCCCCCACCTCTTTCTCTCATCGCCAGCCACAGTAGTCCTTGCTCCCTCCACCCTTCCCCTTTTTCTCCCACTCATTTTTCATTCTCTAACAAGTACGGACGTCCAGCTAGACGCTGCTATTATCTTTCATTTTATTTTATTTTTCTTCCCAACATGTCTACCCTACATGTATCCGTGCTTGCATGATATCTTTTCCCTATATCATCATCCTGATGAAGTCTTATAAATAAAGACGAAACGTTGATGTACACATAAAAAAACATCCAGTTTTTTGGTTTTCCTTTTTCATTTTACCATATATATATATATATATATATATATATATATATATATATATATATATATATATATATATATATATTTATAAAGTTAGGTATGTTTATATATTTATATATTTGTATGTACAATAGTCACTGCTAAACTAATTAACATATTATTATGAGTTTTGAACCACAACTGCTATGTGTAAAGGTCTGTAACGTGGGCTATATTTATTTTAATTTAGTTTTATACAGAGAGTGTAAAAAGAGGTGAAAGCCCTTCGTGAAAATTCAGATACATCCGATTTTTGTGAAAATTTCACAATAGTTATTAGCCATCATTTAATGAACTTTACCAAATGTGTGTTTATTTAGAGATTTTAAAGGGATTGTATATCGACACAACCTCCCATTTAAGAATTCAAATATATTAGATTTCTATTGAATTTTACTCAGTCATTAGACATCAATTAAGCAAGATTCCTTGAATTTCAAGTTTTTCTTAAAACTACTTAAGCTTAAGTCTTGGATTTTATTCATTTTCTAGTATAAAATCATATAATTGATCTTGATCAGAATTTGAATAATGATTCTAGACAAGGTTTATTATCATTAGATTTTAATCTTTATAAGGGGACATAAAGTGATGCAAAACTGTCTTTTTCGGTAAATTAATTTTACCCACCCTGGGCCGGGTTTACTTCTAGTGTGTATATATATATATATATATATATATATATATATATATATATATATATATATATATATATATATATATATATATATATATAATCACTTATAGCTACAAATAACTCTACTCATTATATCACCAGAATATGCCATGCAAAAGTTGGCGTGGCTTCCAATTCACTAGAGTTTGGATGAAATAGTTAGAAAGACGAGACTGAGAGCAACTTAAAGGTTTAAGCCTTGATAAAAGGGGATGCTGCTGGCCAGGAATCATTTCACAGTATCCACTCCGTCTTAACTTCATTTTCTTCTCATCTTAGCCAAATGTGTAATATTAGTTTAAGTAGATTCTAGTTTCCAGCGGAGAGCGATTGAAAAAACGTTTTCATTGCACTCATGTGTTATATATTGCACTCATGTGTTATATATTGCACTCATGTGTTATATATTGCACTCATGTGTGGTATATCCCCAGGAGATCCCTTGCAAAATCTGTATGGTTTTAACAATCATCAGATCCGAATTAAGTGTTTTAAACTGCAACATTTTCGATAGTCCGCGGAAAAACAGGAATGTTATTTCAATTTTTATGAAACTTCAGATTTTTAAAAATTACGTTTAAGAAAACGTTTAATGTACATAATTTATGTAATCTCGAAATAAACACAAGTACACAATCTTACGTGTCTTGCTACGTCATACTTAATACGTGGTACGAAATTACCGTTGATAACTAGTTGTCGGATGGTTTACTAGCATGATTTTCTACAAACATGGCATAGCAATGGAGATAGAGATAGAATGCAATTGTAGCCGTGAAGTCTGGATTATGACAACATCAAAAATGTTCCCACGACTATCAGTTGCATCAAACATGTTCAAAACGCTTCTATTTTTATTGCTAGATGTTTTATAATTCTTTCCTAAATGTTTAAAAACAATTCCAATTTCGAATATAGTGTAAATAATAGATGCCAGGGACTATTTGGATCGACATTTTCATTTGGGTTTGATAAATAATATTACAGTTTAATTAAAAATGAAATTATTGTGAAATAATCCAAAAGTATTGTACATAATATTCTAACTACGTTGGTTCTTGGGAAACGAGAGGATCAACAGGCAGGCCAATAAAAACCTCAAGAAGTATTGAGCGTGCCACATAAAACTTATCAAACAGATTGTTTCAAGACTGCAGTTGCTATTTCGCAAGAATTCCATGCAAGAATGAACATGTGCGAAATTGTAGCCATTTTAAAACGTCTAAAAATATGTAATCGAACATATAATGATACAAATAGAAGCGTCCAGACATTTGGGATATCTAACCACACTGATGAGTATTGGTTAAAATGACTCATATATGCATGTGGATATTGAAGAATATTTATCATAAATAATTATTAAAAGCGTCTAGACATTTGGGATATCTAACCACACTGATGAGTATTGGTTAAAATGACTCATATATGCATGTGGATATTGAAGAATATTCATTATAAATAATTATTAAAAGCGTCCAGACATTTGGGATATCTAACCACACTGATGAGTATTGGTTAAAATGACTCATATATGCATTTGGATATTGAAGAATATTCATTATAAATAATTATTAAAAGCGTCCAGACATTTGGGATATCTAACCACACTGATGAGTATTGGTTAAAATGACTCATATATGCATGTGGATATTGAAGAATATTCATTATAAATAATTATTAAAAGCGTCCAGACATTTGGGATATCTAACCACACTGATGAGTATTGGTTAAAATGACTCATATATGCATGTGGATATTGAAGAATATTCATTATAAATAATTATTAAAAGCGTCCAGACATTTGGGATATCTAACCACACTGATGAGTATTGGTTAAAATGACTCATATATGCATGTGGATATTGAAGAATATTCATTATAAATAATTATTAAAAGCGTCCAGACATTTGGGATATCTAACCACACTGATGAGTATTGGTTAAAATGACTCATATATGCATGTGGATATTGAAGAATATTCATTATAAATAATTATTAAAAGCGTCCAGACATTTGGGATATCTAACCACACTGATGAGTATTGGTTAAAATGACTCATATATGCATGTGGATATTGAAGAATATTCATTATAAATAATTATTAAAAGCGTCCAGACATTTGGGATATCTAACCACACTGATGAGTATTGGTTAAAATGACTCATATATGCATGTGGATATTGAAGAATATTCATTATAAATAATTATTAAAAGCGTCCAGACATTTGGGATATCTAACCACACTGATGAGTATTGGTTAAAATGACTCATATATGCATGTGGATATTGAAGAATATTTATCATAAATAATTATTAAAAGCGTCTAGACATTTGGGATATCTAACCACACTGATGAGTATTGGTTAAAATGACTCATATATGCATGTGGATATTGAAGAATATTCATTATAAATAATTATTAAAAGCGTCCAGACATTTGGGATATCTAACCACACTGATGAGTATTGGTTAAAATGACTCATATATGCATTTGGATATTGAAGAATATTCATTATAAATAATTATTAAAAGCGTCCAGACATTTGGGATATCTAACCACACTGATGAGTATTGGTTAAAATGACTCATATATGCATGTGGATATTGAAGAATATTCATTATAAATAATTATTAAAAGCGTCCAGACATTTGGGATATCTAACCACACTGATGAGTATTGGTTAAAATGACTCATATATGCATGTGGATATTGAAGAATATTCATTATAAATAATTATTAAAAGCGTCCAGACATTTGGGATATCTAACCACACTGATGAGTATTGGTTAAAATGACTCATATATGCATGTGGATATTGAAGAATATTCATTATAAATAATTATTAAAAGCGTCCAGACATTTGGGATATCTAACCACACTGATGAGTATTGGTTAAAATGACTCATATATGCATGTGGATATTGAAGAATATTTATCATAAATAATTATTAAAAGCGTCCAGACATTTGGGATATCTAACCACACTGATGAGTATTAGTTAAAATGACTCATATACGCATGTGGATATTGAAGAATATTTATCATAAATAATTATTAAAAGCGCCCAGACATTTAGGATATCTAACCACACTGATGAGTATTGGTTAATGTTGTGAAGTTGTCCAACAGTAAATAATAAATAAAGGAAGTCAAGTCGAGGGTTGGTTTAACAAGTGTATTAACAAAGTAAGAAAGTGACTAGCACTTGGCTAGACAGTTACAAGACTGTGCTTTGTCTTCTCTGTGTCTCTGGTGACTCGCACTATTTATAGTGACAACCGGTGCAGTTTCTCCCGTGTAAGAACGGCCGGTGTAACAGTTAAAATAACTCATATATGCATGTGGATATTGAAGAATATTTATCATAAATATTTATTAAAAGCGTCCAGACATTTAGGATATCTAACCACACTGATGAGTATTGGTTAAAATATATATGTATGTGGATATTGAAGAATATTTATCATAAATAATTATTTAAAACTGCCTTCAAAGGAAGAGTAATCTGCAAGGGATGAAAAGTTTCTAACTAAAGCAATATTGCACAGTCCCCCCCCCCCCCGGTTGTTCGAACACTATACGGAGGCTGACTGTGTAAAGAACTATTTTTTTTTCTTAGTAGCATAGCTGTCTCAGCGGCCGTGGGGTTAAAAACGTCGAATGAAAGTCAAAGGTCACTTCAATCTGTGGTTCGGATCCTGCGATCGGTAGTAAAGTTATATATAGCCACACTGATGATTCTTGGATACGATGAAACATATATCGATGTGGATATTGAACAGTATTTATTATATTCCAAAGAACTTTTTAGTTATTTATAAGCGAAGGAAAAATGCCGTTTAAATCCTAGTGATACTAACTAAATCCCCATATTGCAGACTTAAAACTTTTGTAAGCCTACTTACCGCTGGCAAATTCACAAATACAAAATGGAACACAACATAAACAGAAGACCTTATCTTAAATCGTGAAATAGAAAAGAGGAGATCATAAGTTAATTACCATGTAATTCCTTCAGAGATTATATATATATATATATATATATATATATATATATATATATATTATTTACCTTTTCTCCAAGAGGTTAGACACAAGATTAGGTGTGGGTTTTGATGGAAGTGTTTCTGTGGAACGAACTGGATTCGATCCTCAGAACGTGGCGTTAACAACTTAGCAACCCTGGATATATTTGGTATTTACAAAGTTAAATTCTTCCTAAAATTCCAAGCTAATTTCTGGTGGCCAACTGGTAAGTCTCCTGACTGCGAATATATGGTGATTTGTGATCGGAGTTCGCGCCCGCCGACCATCGGGAATTAGCTTCCTGCACTGAAGATTGCGTAAGCATGAAACATCGATGTCTGTAGGTAATAAATAATTAATATTTATTTATATATATATATATATATATATATATATATATATATATATATATATATATATATATATAGAGAGAGAGAGAGAGAGAGAGAGAGAGAGAGAGAGAGACAGATAGAATGACGCAAGTAAAGGGTGCACGAGGCAAGAAGTGGTGGTATGACGTAAATAATTAAATGGCGTAAATGGGGTAGAAATACATTTTGAAAAGGCTTCTGTTTTCATATATATATAAACACAGTGTATCGCAACATTATCTGTTGAATAATTTGGCTATAGCATCTGTCACAGGTGATTGGGTTGCCTTTGTCTAATAATGTATTTTCTTTGTTTTTATCTATCCTTCAATTTATCAAATGTATAATGCACGAACGCTTATCGAACGTGTATTCTAGTACATCTATATAATAACATGAAAACCAACTTCTCAAAATCAGAATAGAGCCGAAGCAAGACAGTAGGCATACACAAAGGGCACGATATTCTTTTCATATATAATAAAAAAAATAATAAAGTAAAAGTGGCTAATATTGAAGGAACAAACCAAAATATATATATATATAGTCATCCACATACAGACTGTTTCGCTGTTTCAGTGCGGCTAGACCGGGATTGAAACTCGACACTGACTGAATGTAAGATATCTCAATGTAAACTTTGCAATTGCCGTGACTCGAATTAGTTTTACCTAATGAGCTATGCCTTAAAGCTAATGGGCGATATCCTTACAAATTAAGCTCTAAGGGAGCTTTATATAGTCATCCACATACAGACTTTTCGCTGTTTCACAGCTCATCAGTGCAGTTAGTGCTTCAAGTCGGGATTGAAACTCGACCGTCGAGCTGACGGTCGGCGCTTCTAACCCCTAACTATCATGCGACACTGACTGAATGTAAGATATATCTCAATGTAAACATTGCAATTGCCGTGCAATTGCCGTGGCTCGAATTAGTTTTACCTAATGTGCTAAATGGCAGTTGGCGATATCCTTACAAATTAAGCTCTACCCCTATGAGAAAGGAACAATGAGAGTAATCCCACGTAATGTGAAATGAAAAAGGAAAAACCAAGACATATTTTTTATATATTCATCAACGTTTCGTCTTTATCGTAAGACTTCCTCAGGATGATAATTTTAAGAAAAATGTCACGGCTACTACTTTTCCTTATCAACCTATCATGTAAACCCAATATTTCGATGTACTTGCATGACATTTTTCTTAAAATTATCATCCTGATGAAGTCTTACAATAAAGACGAAACGTTGATGAATATATAAAAAATATCTCTTGGTTTTTCCTTTTTCATTTCCCATATATATATATATATGTGTGTGTGTGTGTATATATATATATATATATATATATATATATATATATATATATATATATATATATATATATTTATAGTAAGAATCTTCAGGCTAAAGTGCATGCAGTTAGTTTTGCCGAGTGTTATTATATACACGGGTAGCTAATTAACCAATCAGATGCTTTGTTGACTGATTAACTAGCTAGCTGTGTATATCAGCCTGAAGATTCCTCCCCGGGGATGAAACGCGGGAGCCTCTGTGTAGCTTAATTGCCATAAATATATTTTCATAACTTACTACCTAGCTCTACTTACATATCGATCACTGTTGGAGTAAATACTGAAAATTGATATATAAAAAATTATATCTCTTTATAAAATTGTATGTGGATACATGCAATAGTAATAAATATATATATATATATATATATATATATATATATATATATATATGCACACATACTGAAAACAATTATAAAAGGTATAATTAAACAGACGGATTCTGTTACTTTTAACAATGTTTGCATATATATATATATATGTGATTTTATGAAGGCTTACCAAAGCATTCCTTTCAAGACACCAATGATCACCATTAAAGATATTTTTTCTTACAAATACTATTTATTCAAATTAAATGTTTTTTCCTACACGTGTTTCACTACCAAGCAGTTACTTGCTTGGCAGATCATCAGGGAAATTAAATGTCTGGAATACTGGTTTCAACTGCCGACAAAACACGTGTTTTGTCGGCAGTTGAAACCAGTATTCCAGACATTTAATTTCCCTGATGATCTGCCAAGCAAGTAACTGCTTGGTAGTGAAACACGTGTAGGAAAAAACATTTAATTTGAATAAATAGTATTTGTAAGAAAAAATATCTTTAATGGTGATCATTGGTGTCTTGAAAGGAATGCTTTGGTAAGCCTTCATAAAATCACATATAAATGCTCTGTACTCTGTAATCGAGTATCATCGAGCTTGTTTTTTATTGGAACAACCCCGGTCTTCACTGAATGATCTATTTTATAAGTGAAAAATCTAAATATATATATATATATATATATATATATATATATATATATATATATATATATATATATATACAAACTGAATTTCCTGTTAGATACAAAAGTATCTACTTTTAACACTTTCAATTTATAGTATGTGTGTGAGATAGAAAAAAGTAACAGGGTGTGAATTCGCTTTAGGAAACCAAACGCTAGAATTTAATCTGTTAAAACAACTTCATAATATAAACCTGAAACTAAAAGAATCCAATAAATATGGGAAAGAAAATGATTGGCTTAAACGGTCAACATGTTGCTCCCGGGCACCGTCAGTTTTTTTTTGCAACCGTTTGGTAATCAAGAGAAATTCTATGTGAAATGATACAAACATGAGTCAGTTTGAGAGCAGCATTGTTTGCTTTCGTCCGTGCGTCTCTAGCCACAAAGCCGACATGAACTTCCGACTCCCAATCAATCATGGCCGCGTATTGTGTGCTTCTCTCTTGATAGCCACCACGTCTTCAGATTCCCTTACTTATTTTCAGATGTTGTCATAAATCCAACCGCTGAGCGCCGGGAGAGAAAGGGAGGGGGAGTATTCTTTTCTTTTCATTCTTTCTTCGGACAAACAGATATATACGTGGTGTGGATAATGAAAGCCAAACTTCCTCTTTTAACTCGTTTTATTCTTAATTTATTTTTATATTTCCTTCGCTGTTTTCTGCAATTTTATGACGCCATGAACAAAAAAAAAGAAAAAAAAAGTGATTACCTCCTGATGTTGTTGGTCGATGACCGACAGGTAGCGTGTAGAAAGCAACCAACAGCTTCTCGGGGTGATTTCCACGGCGGCCGCGTATATTCCAGCCCTATTGACTTTCAGTGATTCGCTCTGTTGCGTGTGGCGGCCGAGTGGAAATATTGTCTGCTATTTTAATAACTGACAGACGAGTAGCCAAATAATAATAATAATAATTATAATAATAATAATAATAATAATAATAATAATAATAATAATAATAATAATAATAATGATGATGATGATGATGATGATGATGATGATGATGATGATGATGATGATGATGATGATGATGATGATGATGATGATGATAAGGAAAATCCTCGAATGCGGAACCCAACCTGCATAAGCTATGAATAGTAACCAGTCACATGGAATGTACACTAGGAAGAAAACAAAACCACAGGAAGACCACCACATCACGAACTAAAGAAACAGACACTGCAAGAAACATCATAAGCTGCTGCCCCCCCCCCATCATCAAAAGTATACCGGCCTCAGCTGACACAACACAAAATAGTCATAGAAGGTCAAGGAGGATGGAAAGACCGAGGAGGGACAGCACTAACCAGACCTCAACTGGAAGAGTGCGGAGACTGCTGGGAACTTGGGGAGACTTATTGCCACCAAAATCCCAGAGGAGACCAATGGTCGTTGCCAGCGAGAAATCAATGATAGGCGGCTGTAGCGATACCTCAATGGCATTTGCGGTGGTAATTGAAAAGAGGTGGAGAATACTAGATCTCTGGATAGGCTTGTTGTCACTCAGACTCCAAGCAACACCACCGGTTGTTGTCGGTGAGTAACCATTGACGATAACTTGTGTGATAACTCCTAGTAAGTATTAATAATAATAATAATAATAATAATAATAATAATAATAATAATAATAATAATAATAATAATAATAATAATAATAATAATAATAATTTTAAACGCATACTTCATTCGATTGATAGAGATAAATAATTAAAAAAATGAAGTTACTATTAGCATTCTTCCACTAAACAGAAACTTAGTTTAAAATAACACATTTCAAGATGGCGTCATGTAATTCAATCTTTCGATAAACCTTTCTTATTTTGATAATATACTTTTGCCTGCCTTTTCCTGTTTTTCTCCTTTTCATTGTTTAACTTATAGTGATTGTCGGCGACGAAAACTATCATTTTAAATGTACATTTGATTCAACTTAAAGATAAACATGAAGTTAAAGTCGTTACTTGTACGACTACTACTATAACGTTTTCCACTAAAAAAAACTTAGCAAACGTTCGCATATTTTAAGATTACATCATGTAATTCTATCTTTCGGTTAACCTTAATGTATGTCTATTTTGAATCACTTATGAGCGAGGAAGTTATTTCCAATTTTTGACGATAGTAGCATGAACACTTTCCGTGTTTTTAGTACTTTAGTTAGTTTCTATATGCCTGTTTTAACCTTGGTTTGCTCGTACTAATATTACATTTTTTTTCTGATAGTGCCCTGTTATGTCTACATCTGTGCGAGATAAACGCTATCACTGTGACAAGATCACAGGTGAAGAAAAACCGAGCTAGGATTTGCCACATACACCAAACCATGTAAATTATATACGCTAGCGCTGACAAGGGTCAGCATTTGCTTTTAAAGAGGCACGTGCATTGTCTGTTGAAGAAAAGATACCGGAACATAAAAGAAGGAAAACTGTGTATTTCGGTTTTTATAAGTACGCATTGGAATTCGACCTGAATATTTCTTGCGTTTTGATTGCTTTAGCCTTTGTCCAATCAAGAATCGATACGTAATCACAACATTCACTGCCTCTGCCTCTTCCAACAGTTGGTTAGTAACGAAATGTTATTACAAATCCTACGCAAATAGTCTACCTGAATCGGATGAAGAGCATATGGGACAGATCTGCTTACTAACGAAACAGAGAAAAAAGTAAAAGAACAGAACAGAAAATAATCTACAATGAAAATTCACAGGCATAAAGCGAACACACTATAAGCATTGACACTATAAAAACAACGGGCAACGAGAGCACAGAACTTACTAAGGAAATAAGTAGCAGAGGTTAAATGCTTCACAGAAATCATTAAAGGAGACAAAACAAAAATACCATCCTTAAGAAAGTAAAATCAGAAATAGAAAAGGTTAACAGATTCCAACATAAATAAATACACACAGAAACGGCCTAATTTCTGCTTGTCCAAACGCAGGAGAAAATTCATGCAGGACTAAACATAAAAGAACATAGAAGAAAAACCAAGTCAATCGAAAGAAGAAGAAAAACGTATTGAAAGGTAGACTAAAATACTAAATCAATACACTGGAAACAATATCAAAGCTGTGAATAAGGCTAAAGAGATTAAAAAAGAATAGAAACGGTAAAATATAGCTGACAAGTAAGACAGGCCAGCCAAAAAACACGAAGAACAAAAGCAAAAGATACATATACACACTCAAAACAATGAAAACCAGTTTCACCAGAATGTAAACGGACAAAATGGAAAAATCAGAGCAACAAGATCCATCCGAAACAAAACACGTTTGAAAAACTATATAAAGAAAACGACAAGAGCATAACAGGAATTCCGAGTGGGCGAAAAACAAGAAATTGAAGAACAGAATCGGAAATAAACGTCTAAAATACTCAAGGTTGCACAACGGTCGGTAATTCATCGCCGTAACAGATTGTCGGCGTCATCTCGTAGTTTCCATGGTCGTACTAATTAAACAACAACTTTTATGCAAAATTCGACTTAATTCATCTACATAGTCTTCCTAATCCTAATTCCTGTCCTTATTGGGGACATTGATGAAGATATCGCCATGTCAATAGTCAGGTCATTCGCCGATGATACAAGGGCCACAAAATCCGTTCGGTCTCCCGAGGATGCTGTGTTGTTTCAAAAGGATCTCGATCAGATCTACAAATGGACGGAGGACAATAACATGGAGCTAAATGACGTGAAATTTGAGCTTCTCCGCTATGGTAATAACGACCAGCTAAAAAGCGAGATATCATACCACACTCCGTCAGGAAAAATGATAAACATAAAGCAAGAAGTGAAGGACCTCGGTGTATCTATGTCTAGTGATTGTCTTTTTAGCAATCAAATAAACAAAGTTGTGGAAAAAGCCAAGAACCTCATTGCCTGGATCCTGAGGACATTTAAAACCAGAGAATATCGTGCAATGGTCACGCTGTATAAATCCTTGGTCATTCCAGTTTTGGAATACTGTTCTGTCTTGTGGAACCCAAGTAGCCCTAGGCTCATCCAAAAGCTTGAAGCCATTCAGTGGTCCTTTCTACGGAAAATTCAAGATGATCGGAACTACTGGTCATGTCTGAAGAAGACAAAAATGTTCTCGCTGCAAAGACGACGTGAAAGGTACCGGATAATTTACATCTGGAAGATATTGGAAGGAAAGGTACCGAACATTAATGGCCACATTCAAGCCCGAGACAATGAACGCCGCGGGAGGCACTGTATTGTTCCCTCGCTAAAAACTGGTGGGAAAATACGAACCATTTTTGAAACGAGCTTACCTGTACAGGGGTCACAACTCTTCAATGCCATGCCTAGGTGTATTCGGGACATAAAAAATGCTGCTGTGGAACAATTTAAGCGCTCTCTTGATGCCTACCTCGCTAATATCCCGGACCAACCCCAAATTGTCGGATACACGGCGTGCAGGCAAGCCGACACCAATTCTATCGTGCACATGCAAGCACATGCTGGTGCGGTTCCTTTGTCTCACAGGATCCTCACATCAGCCAGGGCGAGTTGAACAACCAGCAAGCCTGAACACGCCTGTTCGAAGCACCAGACAAAAAAAAAAAAAAAAAAAAATAGTCCTCGTCTAAGTGGGTGCACTGATTCCGAAGCTTCTCTAACAATTCGATGCATTTTTTTGTAAAATGATTTGTCTTTGGCCTCAAATTACGCCTCAGTTTCCGATATCACTATTTAATAGAAGCAAAATCTCTTTCTCTGAAGCATTCTTTGGATGGCTGCAAATATCCAGGAGTCGCTGGGGCAAGATCAGGAGAATACGATGGGTGCGGAAGCAATTCGAAGTGCAATTCATGTAGTTTTGTCATCGTTGCGACCAACTTGTGACACGGTGCATTGTCTTGGTGAAACAACACTTTTTTCTCCTTCATTTGTGGCGATTACTTCTTTCAAACACACCAAAAATGCTATATAATATTTTCTATCGACGTTTCTTCATTTTATAGGATAATAGATGAAAAAATACCTTGTATATCAAAAAATAGGGAGGCAGAAACCTTGTCTGCTGATGGTTGCGTCTATGATCAAGTTAGGCGGCTTTCACCTTGACTGCCGATTTGACTCCGGAGTGAAGTCACGTATTAATGCAAAAAATTATTTTTCTTGTGTTGAAACAGTTGCAAACAACGCTTTGAATCGTCGACAAGTCCTTTATTTTGATTGACTGTGAGAAAACGCGGCACCCACTTTGACCGCAGGTTTCTGATTGACAAATATACATGCAAAATAGTGAATTCAGTCTTTTGATATCTTTAACTCTTCTGCTATCTCACGAAACTTCAATTTACTATCGGCCGAAACGAGTTTGTGGCCTTTTATTTTATTTAATGTTTGCCGGGTAAACTGCCGAATTTGAGCGACATTAGTACATCATTTGTGTGTGTACGAATGCGTTTAACGTGAACTTACCACTTCTTAGTCGTTGTTTTCGACGGATAAGAGTCCGAATAACACTTATCAAGCCATTGCTTCGCTCGAACAGCATTTTCCCCATCAACACAAAAAACTTAGATTATTCCATTGTTTTGAAAATTTTAGTAGCTTTACTTAAATAACTGTAATTTGTAAACTAATAATCCGATCGTGCCATTTAAAAGTTATTACTTTATAAAACTGATATGGATGTTCATTAGTGGCGCTATCTATATGCAGTAGTCGGGACTTATTGAGTGATGTGTTACATACGAGAAAATTATTTGACCAGTTAGGTTACCTATTGAACTCGGTTTAGTTGTATGGCTCAGATAAATGTGAGTTTCCAAAGCCAGTTAAATATTAAAAAATAAAAAGATAAATGCTAAATTGTTTTTATTCGCTCCCTCTTCCTTTTTACCTTCTCCTCATCCTCATCCTCTTTATACAAACATTATTGGTTACATATGTGCATACATGTTTCGGTTGCACTCTTCGCAGAAAGTCAACCTCATCAGACCAAATCCTTGGTCTGATTAGGTTTACTTTCTGCGAAGAGTGCAGCCGAAACATGTATGCACATATGTAACCAATAATGTTTGTATAAATAAAAATGTATACTTATAAACAGCTTAATTTGTTATTGAGCACTTTTTATAAACACTTGAGTTTCAACGGATTTACATCTACAGAAACTAATACAATACATGTACAATATATATATATATATATATATATATATATATATATATATATATATATATATATATATATATATATTCTCTTACTCTCTACAGTTACAAGTAAAATAATAATACATTTGGTGATATCCCTTAATAGATTGTTCCAATCCTTTTATTCTTTCCTTTCTTTATAACCGTTGGCTATTAATAAAGAGAGAGAAAGAGTGACGAAGCGAGAGCGATAGATAGTGTATAAAATGAGAGTGAGGGTGAGGTCATACATTGAGAGAGGATGAGTGTGAATGATAGAAACTTAGAAAGATATCAGTTGTGAGTTGATTTCCAATTGTGGCTAACTAGAGCAATTAAAATCGAAGATTTTTCAAACATAACTCAATCTCAAAATTGAGGAACATTTTAGTATGTGTGATTAAATACATAGTAACGAAGCCTGAGAGAAACTCGTGATTTCTGGAAAATCTACAATAGTGTAGTGAATAATGGTGAATCAACGATTCCCCCACTATCAAACCATAATGATGTCGTATGCACGGCCACTGATGAGGCTGAACTACTTGCCCATTGCTTCGCTTCTAACTCTACTTTAGACTCAGGTAACCACCCCCTCCCCAAATTCCCATTGCGGAGCGAAGCCACACTTGATAACCTGATCATCACCCCATCCCAGGACAGAGACATCATAAAAAACCTTGACACCTCCAAAGCTTGTGGGCCTGATCTTATACCAGTAGTAGTAATAAAGAAATGCTCTGCTGAACTGGTCCCTGTCCTCTCCAAACTCTACAATAAATGCCTAGCTGAATCTTGCTTCCCTGATAGCTGGAAAATTGCCTCTGTGGTACCAGTCTACAAGAGTTCTGGGAATAGAACCGATCCTCACAACTATCGCCCAATCAGTCTGCTGCCGATCTTTGCTAAAGTCTTCGAATCCTTAATCAATCTAGCGATAGTAAGGCACTTAGATAATGCTAAACTTCTATCTGACCGCCAGTATGGATTTAGAAAAGCACGATCTACTGCGGACATCCTAACGGTCATCTCTGAACGCATGTATCATACACTTGACAAGGCAGGAGAAGCTAGGGCAGTGGCGCTTGATATATCCAAGGCCTTTGACAAGGTATGGCATAAAGGGCTTCTCCTGAAAATACGCTCATACGGTATTACTGGGCAATTACTTAATATAATCAGATCCTTCCTAGACAAAAGAAAAATCCAGGTTGTCCTTGATGGCCGTTCATCTGAGCAACATGACATAAATGCTGGTGTACCCCAGGGATCTATCCTTGGACCTCTGTTGTTCCTGATCTATATAAACGATCTCCCTGATGACACAATGTCTGAGATTGGTTTATTTGCTGACGACACCACGCTTTACTCTCGCCATGTTGGCAAAACCGACACAGTCATTGGCTGAATCCTTAGAAAATGATCTCCAGGCTGTAGTGGATTGGGGTCACAAATGGTTGGTAACTTTTAATGCCGCTAAGACAAAGCTCCTTTCCTTCAATAACTACAAAGAACCTCTCCAACCACCGATTGTCATGGCTAATAACATCCTACCTGAGAGTTCATCATTCAAACTCCTCGGCCTAACCTTCGCAGGTAACATGAATTGGAACAAATACATCGAAGACATTGCCAAGGCTGCCGCAAGGAAGGTTAACTCCCTTTACCGTGCTAGTAAACTCCTCTAACCTGACATTATCCTGTATCTCTACAAAGCCACCATCCGCATGGAGTATTGTTGTCACATCTGGGCTGGTGCATCATCTACTAGTCTCTCCCTCCTTGACAAGGTCCAAAAAAGAATCGCCAACCTAATAGGTCCCTCACTGTCAACCAAGCTTCAGCCTCTGTCCCATCGCCGCAATGTAGCATCCTTGTGCTTGTTTTACAAATACTTCAATGGATTATGCTCCGATGAACTGGCTACTCTGGTGCCCCCTCGACGTAAATTCACTAGACTAACTCGACAATCAACTAAATCTAATTCATTCACAGTTGAGGTCCCCAGATGTCGGAGAGCCTTCTACTCAAATAGCTTCTTTCCTCGTGTTGCTGGCCTCTGAAACTCCTTTCCTGCCCCCTGTTTCCCCGACAGTACAGACATGCAGAAGTTTAAAACTAATGTAAACAGACATCTCGCTGCACAGATCCCAATCTAGGTTGACTGCCCCCTACCTTCTCCCCTCTTCTTTTTTCGCAGTAGCCCCTTACGTCTACAGTGGCGTCCTGCCTTGTTTGGGGTGAACTATGTTTAAACATTTTTTTTAAAAACATGGGTATTATACTACGTTAGTATTGTCGATCTTGCTTATCTCTGTGCGGAGTGATTGGTGTTATCGTTTTGCCAAATCATTCTTCTAAACACAGAACAAGATAACGTGCACATTTCATGATGTCAATAAAGGATTCAGAAAGATTGAAGATAAGCGTTCACAATATGTGACGTCACAAAAAGCGAGTGACATCATCCATCAAACTAGAGTGAAAATCGACGTAACGATTCTTTGTGACGTTTTATCTACAAAGTGAAAGGGTCATATAATAGACGAATCCTCTAGATCCCTGGCGGTCTCGTTTACTTACAAAACTCTGTAGATCTTGTTTGCTAGCTAATCATGTTAGTTTGTAACCGTAACTGAAGGATAGCATCACTTATCACAGAAAGAGAGTAGGAAGAGATTTTTTAGTTTTATTCGTGCACAGTGAATGACCCCACGAAAGAGTCGTCTAGTATATATTTACTGAACAATTATCACAATTTATACGGTTGCAACAAACGCGTATCCAATACAAAATAATTGTGGGTGTTTTGGTTTGGCTTTTTTAATTTTTAAATAATGATTAGGATTCAACCGCTTCGAAAAGACAAGACTGTAATGTATGTTTACTGAATCCTTTACAGATATATATATATATATATATATATATATATATATATATATATATATATATATATATATACATGGGAAATCAAAAAGAAAAAGTGATATTTTTTATATATATGTTTTTTTCCTTTTTCATTTCCCATTACGTCGGATTACTCTCATCCTTCTTTTCTCATATATATATATATATATATATATATATATATATATATATATATATATATATATATATATATATAATTAACTTGTTACAAATATCCAGGGGGTATGAATCCGAAGGAAGTTGAAACCGGGTTTATGAGAGTGCTCAATGAAAATTCAGAGCAAAATATATATCTTTTGATTTTATTCCATTAGTTGCGACAAAACAAGTTTTGTTTCATTGGTGCAAATAGCGACCAACTCATCGGGCGGGCGACTTCAACTTTAACGGGAGATTGAAAATTGAAAATACATTGGAGGGGGGAGGGGGACAGAGTTGGGGCTTTGTCTATAACGGTGACATGGGACATGAGAGGGGAGGGGGGAAGACCCCAACAAGTCGTGTTTCAAATTATTACGTGGGAGGTTTTTCACGTGTCTGTGCTGTGATGATCTCAATTTCGGCCGGGGTGGGAGGAAGGGATATGGAGCGACGGCCAGAGTGAGTTAAATTTAAAATGAGAATAAAATTATGATTATAACCGTCATTTCTATTTTATTTTCATTCTAATAAGTAATTATCATGTGGATAAAAATGTTTGATAATTTTAATTTAGGGTATTAATTGCTACTTTTGCATTTTATTTATTTTATTTTAATGTTTTGTTTATTATTTGTAGTGAATTTTGTTGTGATTTTATTTATTTATTTTTTTTTAAATTGTGATTATATTATACCGAGATCAATACTAGTGGAATCATTTTATAAGAGAAGTTTTCTGGTGTTACCAGTTTTATCATTACCAAAACCGATTATGACAATGATAACGCCTGCCAATCATACCTACGATAGTCGCAGTGATAACAGCCTTAATAAAAGCCTTAATAAAAATAAAAATAAAAATAAAAATAAATATAAATAAAATTAGAATAAAAATAGAAATAACAAGTTTGTAAGAATATTAATGATAATAACAATAATAATAATAATAATAATAATAATAATAATAATAATAATAATAATAATAATAATAATAATAATAATAATAATAGTATTAAAAAATAATAATAATAATAATAATAATACTACTACTAATAATAATAATAATAGTAATAATGATAAATATCACCATCATTACCATCTTGCTACTTGTGAAGTCATTGGGCGAAATAAGTCGACAAGTGATGGTAGGCTTTTTTGTTCTACTACCAATGACAAGGACTAAGTACCAGTTAATAATTAAGTGTTCAAGGTAGTGATCGAAGGGTTAAGTAATTGAGATTAGATTAGTCCAAGTGATATCAGTGTTAACAGCTGTCCCAGTTATGGGTTTATGTTAGAATTGGTAGTATGGCTGAGAGGCTATTGAGGCTGTGCATTATAGGTAGTACGTAGAGATTTGATGTTATTGGTAGTTTAGAGGGGTGGTTATATATTTATAGATTCATCATGACTTGTTGGGGTGGGATTGGGTGGTAAATTTGGGTGTGTGGGTAGGGGGTTATAGTGTGTTTTGGGGTAGTGTATAGTGGGGGTTTAATGTTATCATTCATTTTTGTAAAAAAAAAAACAAAAAAAAAAAAAACACTTTTAATTTTATTTTAAAGTTATGTGGGGTTGGTGTGGGGTTAAGGTGGGGTATGTGGGTTGCTAAGGAGGTAGAGTCTACTATGTTTACAGTTGATAGATGTCTCTTGTTTTCTATTTAAGAGTTTGTTTTTGTCCTTAAAGCGGATAATTTCCAGTTTTTCATTTAAGCATAATCTACATGGAGAGTTTATTGATTTGCAGGTGCTGGATTTTCTCAAGATTTTCCACTTTATTATGGGAGTTTCTTTTTTGGTTTTTATTTTGTGGTAGTGTAGTGAAAGTCCAGTTTGGCCAGGATGGTCTGGGTTGTTGAAAGAGAGTTTATGGTTGTAGAATCTTTCCTTGAAGTTGTTGCCTGCCAGACCAATATAATAGTTAGTCTTGGATGGGTTTTCAGTTGAGGAGATAGATGCCTCATAGATCACTTGGGTTGATAGGCACTTTTGATTTAGGGGGCAGTTTGATTTGTTATTACAGTTGCATGTTCTTTTAGAATTTGAGGTTACTGGGGTGTTTAGTATTTTCATGTTGTGCTTTTTTATGATTTTTTCTAAGTTGTCACCACAACAATAGCTGAGTTTTAGTGTATTCTTATTAAACATTTTATGGAGTATGCTGTTATTGGGGAAATGAGTGTTTATTAAGTTCAGGAATTTATTCCCTATTTTGGTTTTAGTTGAGTTGTTAAATGGAGGTGTATACCAGATAATTTTCCTATTTCTATTTTTGTTCCTATTAGGGTTATTTTGTGTAGTTGGAATATACTCTATTTTGGTATTTTTGTATCCACTCTACTTTAGTGCTTTATTATAAAAGTTCTTATGTTTATTGAAGATATCTATATTGGAGGAGTTGTTGCTAATCCTTCTACTAATTGATTCCGGGATGTGTTTACTTACAGATCTAGGGTGGTTAGATAGTGGGTTGACATAAAGGGGGTAGGAATTATCTTTAGCATAGGGCTCATAAGTATCTCTATTGAGGTTGAAGGTAATATCGAGGAAATTGACCTGTTTAACATTTGATGTTATTTCAGCCTTTAGGCCTATTCGTTTCATTTCTTTGGATATTATTTTTTTGGTTTGTTCACATTTTTGTCCGTTTGTGTTTTTAACGTACATTAGGCCATCATCTCTGTAGAGGCCGATTGAATCGACTTCGAGATCTTTTGTTAGGTTGTATAGTAAGTACAGGCCAACCAAGTCTGTTACCTCGGCAGAGTCAAGAGAGCCCATAGATACATCGAATGAAGAGAAATGGTCTTTCTTTGTCCATTGTTCTTTGTTATTTATTAGTACTGTGGTTCGACATTTTTTGATTATGTTTATTTCGTCTTCCGAGAGGAGAGTGGCGAATTCTATGACATTTTCGAAGAGTGCTCTGGTTATTGAGGGGTAGTAATTAACTATATCGAATTGTATAAAAGAGCATTTATCTTTATTTCTAATTCTATTGAACCAGCTTATGGTTTCTGCGGTATTAATCCACTGGTTTAAGTTGTAGGTGTTTTTAATTTGCTTATTTATTTTTTCTAAGATGTTTTTACTGATTTTGCCTATTATTTTTTAATACTATTATTATTATTATTATTATTATTATTATTATTATTATTATTATTATTATTATTGTTATTATCATTAATATTCTTACAAACTTGTTATTTCTATTTTTATTCTAATTTTATTTATATTTATCTTTATTTTTATTTTTATTTTTATTTTTATTAAGGCTTTTATTAAGGCTGTTATCACTGCGACTATCGTAGGTATGATTGGCAGGCGTTATCATTGTCATAATCGGTTTTGTAAATGATAAAACTGGTAACACCAGAAAACTTCTCTTATAAAATGATTCCACTAGTATTGATCTCGGTATAATATAATCACAATTAAAAAAAAAAAATAAAAATAAAATAAAATCACAACAAAATTCACTACAAATAATAAACAAAACATTAAAATAAAATAAATAAAATGCAAAAGTAGCAATTAATACCCTAAATTAAAATTATCAAACATTTTTATCCACATGATAATTACTTATTAGAATTAAAATAAAATAGAAATGACGGTTATAATCACAATTTTATTCTCATTTTAAATTTAACTCACTCTGGCCGTCGCTCCATCTCCCTTCCTCCCACCCGGCCGAAATTGAGATAATCACAGCACAGACACGTGAAAAACCTCCCACGTAATAATTTGAAACACGACTTGTTGGGGTCCTCCCCCCTCCCCTCTCATGTCCCATGTCACCGTTATAGACAAAGCCCCAACTCTGTCCCCCTCCCCCTCCAATGTATTTTCAATTTTCAATCTCCCGTTAAAGTTAAAGTTAAAATTTATGCCATTTGAATTCCTTCGCCCGCCCGATGAGTTGGTCGCTATTTGCACCAATGAAACAAAACTTGTTTTGTCGCAACTAATGGAATAAAATCAATATATATATATATATATATATATATATATATATATATATATATATATATATATAAAGATAGATGAAAGTAGAGGAATAAACATGTACGAATGACAAATTTATTTCAACTCCGATTGTTCGATGCAAGGTATACTCGGTAATAAAATTATGTTTATTATTCTTTTCTTAAGCCAAGGCTTTTCAAAGATTAAAATTTTATCATCAAAGGAATTACATAGATAGATAAGTTGGCAGTGGAAAAGCCAAAATTCAAAATTTGAAAAAATATTAAGTAATATTTTTATTTTATGTATATATATATATATATATATATATATATATATATATATATATATATATATATATATATATATATATGGTTTGTTTCTTCAATAGTGCTAAGATTAGCCACTTTTACTTTATTATTTTTTATTATATATGAAAAGAATATCGTGCCCTTTGTATATGCCTGCTGTCTTGCTTCGGCTCTATTCTGATTTTGAAAAGTTGGTTTTCATGTTATTATATAGATGTACTAGAATACACGCTGTCCGTTCGATAAGCGTTCGTGCATTATACATTTGATACATTGAAGGATAATTAAAAAGAAAGAAAATGCATTATTAGACAAAGGCAACCCAATCACCTGTGACAGAAGCTATAGCCAAATTATTCAACAGATAATGTTGCGATACACTTATTTTTCGATATATGAAAACAGAAGCCTTTTCAAAATGTATTTCTACCCCATTTACGCCATTTAATTATTTACGTCATACCACCGCCCCTTGCCTCGTGCACCCTTTATTTACGTCATTCCCTCTTTCAACAGGTTCTCTCTCTCTCTCCATATCTTTCCTTTCACTAATCGCGCCTCATTCGCCCATTATACTTAATTATATTATATAAATATATATACTTAATTATATTATATATATATATATATATATATATATATATATATATATATATATATATATATATATATATATATATAAATATATATATATATATATATATATATATAACACATATATTTAGGTAAAAAGACAACAAAATGCAAAAACAAAACAACAATTTATTGGAAAGATTTCATTCTTTTTGTACTGATTGCTACGACGTCAGAGGCTATAATGATAAGAGTTTTATTATGCAAAATACAAGAAGTTGTCTGTTGACGTAAGAAACGTAGCACAGACAAAGTGTGAAACCATAAAATTTGTGGATGAAGGGGAGGATTGACGAGAGATGAAAAACGAAATTGGAAAGGGTAGGTGGAAAAAGGAAAACTACGAGAAAAAAATTAGAAAGCTAGTATATATATATATATATATATATATATATATATATATAGAGAGAGAGAGAGAGAGAGAGAGAGAGATAGAAGGGCATTAAGAACACAATTCTTATCATCTAAGCCTCTGTCGATATATTTGTCAGTACGAAATGCGTAAGGATGCTATTTATCTTCCTCCCATAGCGGTAAAATGTGACACAAGATCGGGAAAATGGGATTTGAAAAGCCAGCGCCCGAGAAGGTGAGCACCCTGGCCTACAAAAAATGCCTGGGCAGCCCCGTCGGCATTCCGTGGTAGGGGCGCCTTAGGCAGTAAGCGATAAACTTACTCCACCCCAAAGAGGGGAGGGTGGACCTCCTTGAACTGCACAGAACAAACCCACAGACTGGCGGAATCAAGACACGAAGGCCAAGACGGTACCGATCTGTAAGGTGTAGTATCCATCTGAACACTTTGATCTTGGCCAAAAGACCGAGAATTACAAAAGATTTGTTTGTTTTTACATTTGTCTTTTTATCACGCACACACTAGACACCCTTCTCGGTTTTCTTCGGTCTCTCTGTAAAGGGGTTTGTCAGGAAAACCTGTCATAGGGATACTTATCCTAGAAGTAAACCCTGACTAAATAATCAAAATAAAGTAGTATTTGAAGGCCAAATAAGATCACATCGATTTGGATATACACCCCACACTGGCTTATACGAGGAATTGTGCACTTTCTCCTAGTAAGGTTACCTCACGTAACAGAACTTAGCTGGATACTCCACTAGACTAGATGAATTCTTGTCCTGGAATCCGGTAAGACCAAGAGACCAAAAGAAAGATATACTATAATATAATCAACTGGTCAATTGGGGAGATGAAAATTAATGTTCTTTACTTCTTTATTAACTCAACGCCTCAGAGCTAAAAGAGTACTTTATTTGAACCACGCGAATACCTAAGTATCTCAGATAGAGATCAAGTGTTAGATTTCTGAGAACTTCGATTGGTAAAATGAAACAAAACTAAAACATATATATGTATATCTGTATATATTGTGTTTGGTTGTTTAAGATATATATATATATATATATATATATATATATATATATTTTAAAGAAAACATTTTTTAAAGAAAAAAAAAAAAAAAAAAAAGAAAAAAAAACGGAAGGTATTTCGAAATATTTTATTAAATGTTTCGAAATATTTTTATTTTTCTTTTGATTTAATTACTCGCATCTAATACATGGTTTTTAAAGGCTTGTTAGCCTCTATATTTATATTAACTTACATAAGATGCTTTATAAAATGAACTTTCCTAATTTATTACTCGCAGCGACCATGCGCATTCAAGTTATATTCTATTTAAAACAAGACATTTTCAACAATAGTCCACAACACCGGACGTGACACTTCACCAACACCAGGAAGTAAATTATGGAAAAAAAAAATGTTATACCTTTGTTTGTCTTGGCTCTGATGAAGCTTGTTTTTGTCAAGCGAAATATTAGCCAAAAAAAAAAATCAAGATGAAGAAAAAGAAAAAAAAACGGAAGGTATTTCGAAATATTTTATTAAATGTTTCGAAATATTTTTATTTTTCTTTTGATTTAATTACTCGCATCTAATACATGGTTTTTAAAGGCTTGTTAGCCTCTATATTTATATATATATATATATATATATATATATATATATATATATATATATATATATATATATATATATCAATAAAATTATTTAAAATAACAGTTTTAAAATACTTATGGAATTCTAACATAGGTAATGATAGAATTTCGGTTTGGCCGAAATTCTGTTACTACCTACTCGGCTTGAGGCACTAACTGGTCTAGCCACACTGAAGAGCTGTGATACAGCTAAACAGTCTGTATGTGGATGACTATATATATATATATATATATATATATATATATATATATATATATATATTGTGTGTGTCTTTACTCAACAATAAATACGTATTTTTTTAAGAAACTAAGACTAACATCGCCTAAAGATGATTTGACGAATCAAATCGAACGTATTCGCGAAAAAGGAAAGAAAATGGAACAAGAAACACACGGAACTTACATACAGCAACTTGACCGAAACACCATTCGGAAAATTGAAAAAATCAAAAAAATCTTATCAAGCAAAGACACTCCGTGTTTTTTAATAATGTTTGCCTAAGGCATTAAACCCCCCTCCCATATGTAAACAAAAGGAGTGGCTTCTAGGACTTACTATGATCCACTTGTGACCCCCCCCCTATTCGTTTCGCCTCAAACTATCACTGGTCTTCATTTCACCATTTAAAGTTGTTTTTTTTATCGTAGTGCATGAATTACTTCCACGTATTTACTCTGATGAATCTGGACAAAAGCCGGCTTTGTAGATTTATGTAATTAGTATTTTTCTCTCGGTTTTAACACTTTTTCAATTTCATCACCCCCCCCCTCCAAAAAAAATGTCAAAAACGTCTTTATTCCTTGCTTTAATAAAAGTTTGTACCACTAGAAATATCTCTTTCCTTCTCTCTCTCTCTCTCTCTCTCTCTCTCTCTCTCTCTATATATATATATATATATATATATATATATATATATATATATATATATATATATATATATATATATGTATTTACACAGATATGTACAAAATCTGCGACACTGGCAAGTCCATGAAAATATTTCCAAATATGATCTAAGGTTAAGATCGGATTCTAACTCTGCCTGGTGAGATCTCAGTTTATAATAGCTGTTGATCGATGACATCGACATGCTAGTGTCGCAGATTTTGTACATGTCTGTGCAAATAAAAATAATCATATATAAAAGCTCTATTTGATATTGAGCACTTTTAATAAACCCGGTTGAAATTCTTTGGATTACTACCCTGTGGATGTTTTACCTGGATTATATATATATATATATATATATATATATATATATATATATATATATATATATATATATATATATATATATATATATATATAATTTTATAAGGAATTAAAATATATGAACTTACTTGTTTTTTCGTCCAAACGTTAGACTTCTTAATAGACAAACGTCAAATAGTCTTCGTCCAGCGTGATGGGGTTTCTTTTTGTCAAATAAAAGGTTTGGTAGACCTGGGAACATGCAGGATTTACATCTACCAATTGTGTTAACAGTCCATGGATTGTTTTTTCCGTTCCTCTTTCTATCAGTATGTATGTCTCTTCTCCCCTTTCTGTCGCTCCCACTTGCTCCCAGCCTCGATCTCTGCTTCTCTTTCTTTCTTTCTTTCTTTATTTATTTATTTCTCACCGGCTTTATCCAGTTCTTCTGTTTGTATTTCTCTTTGTCTCCATCAAAAGAGATTTTTTATTATTATTCCTCAGAAGTTCGTTTCCAAGTAATTCCCATTTTTTCAAATTATTTTCAGCGTTCCAGCCTAGAAGAATACAACAAAAACAAAAAAGCAGATTAAAACTGTGAAAATTGAAAGAAAAAATATCATACAAAATTATATAAACTTATAATAATAAGTAAGACTGAAGTAAAGTGATATAAATGAAACAATACAAGTACCATAATTATGAGAATATAATAGCAAGTAGAAAAGCCACAAATGAAAGTGTTACGTCTAATGCTTACACGTTGCTATCGGTTTAATAACAACTCAAAAATGAAGGAAGAACAAATTTATTTAACAAAAATACCGATTAAATTAAATGTAGAAACCGTTGAAAGCGAGATTCTCAGTCTGATCGTGAGAGCCGCTCTGTTTACTTTTCAACTGTCATGGCAGACGACTTTTTTTTATCCAAGGGCGATAACTCTTTCTTTTGATTCAAGAAGAAATAACTATTCTGTTTTGCTCAGTTGAATTCTTTATTTGTAAAACCGTGTCTATCAAAAATTCCACGGAATCTTTTCACAGTAGTTTTTCTTCGTAACACGCTCTGTAGAAAGATGGAGCAACTAGATGAATTGTGTTCCAACATTATTTACTTACACATTCTATCGCAAGACACAGCAATCCAAAGAAATTCCAGAAAACGTGGTAAGAAGAATAACGATTGAAAAAATGTCTAATTAAGTGTGTATAATTTGTTAGTGGATTCTTTACAGTTTGCGAAACAGAAGAACTTAATTTCAAATGCCGAATATATTCAAAAATGAACATATCTATTCAAATATTATTTCTAAATTATAATGGACTAATTTTCAATGGTAACATTTTAATATTTTATTTGTCCCCGTTATTATTACAGATTCAATAATTTGTTTAATTAATGATTTGAATGAAATGAATAAGTCCATGTATTGTGGATTCAATGATAAGTTATTTAATTAATGTTTTGAATGAAATTAATAGGTTCAGGTATTATCGATTCTACCGATCCTCTTTAGATTTAGTTGTCACAATGTTAAAAAAAGAGTTCCCTGTACACATTTTTAGTTAAATGTTGTCTATATTTTTAAAATAATCCGTATATAATAATGTGTTTAATAACAAACTAAATGCCAAAACATATTCTTTTTAGATGATTAAATCATCCATTTTGTAGATAAACTCTAGCAAATATCTTATCTTAACCATAAATGTTCATAAGTGACGTCATAGCAATTATCTCGTGTTTTCAGTTTTACTTTTCGTGAAGACCGAAACCGTTTACAAAACATTTTTTCACAGTTTAAAAATATTTTATACAGAGAAAAATGGCGTCCATTTATTTCTACTATTACTGACGGTTATTTTCTCACGAATCGAAACAAAAAATTCTGCTAACATGAGACGCGACCTAAAAGTTTTAAAAATTACGTTAAAATAATTCAAATCAAAACGGAACTACAATGAAAACAAATCTCGCCGTTGTCTCTAATGGATATGAAATCTGATATTCTGGTGGGACTTGCGGGGTAAGTTGTATATTTAAGAATTCGATGAGCTTTGTCATCTTGTTTTAATATATGATATTAGGCCGTCTAGAAAATAATGTTTAAATAAGTGCCATTTCATTATATTCTCATTGTTAGCAACTTTTTAAAAAGTATATATATATATATATATATATATATATATATATATATATATATATATATATATATATATATATATGAAGAGTTCGAACGTAAAACGCGATAAATCCAATTCGTTTAAATTGAAACCGTAAACAATAAAAACATATTTAATCTAGACTTCAAATGAAAGCTGATTTTAATTCAAATCAAAAATAAATAATTTCGATATCATATTATGTAACAAATAGTGTTGGGGTGTCGTCAACTGTTGAAATGCAACACTTTTCGTAAGGACAGTTTCGTGATTTTTTAAATGGCGTTTATCGCGTTTTGCATTCGAACTCTTCATATATACTATACAATAAAACCATTAAGAATTTACATATATTCTTTTAAAATTTGGACTATTTATCACTTTAGAACCCAAGAAGAGAACATCTAACTTCCTTGATTTAACGTTAAACCTTAATTCTGAAACATTTAGCCCTTACCATAAATCCAACTTAGCATTATCTACGATGACAAATCTTTAATATACATTGTAATAAGTTGTTATGATTATATATGCCAACTACCAGCGTATTGTTTCCCTTTTCTTTAAAAAGTCATTGATAACCTTTAGATGAATAAAAAATGAATGTATCTGTATTGTGTTGACTTAATGGCTACGGCGGCGAACGAGGACAGCACTGATGGCGAATTGAAACCCCGTTCGATCAATTGTGATGATTTGCGCAATTTTGGGGAAGGTATGAACGCGAAATCCTTTTCCCCAAAATAGAAACCGAATCATATTGTGTTTTGATACTCAATAAGCGCTCAAAAGAGTTTATTTGCCGTCAGGCATACAAGCAAAAGCTGTATTTATACGTTGATGTGAATGCAATCATCGGTGAGAAGTTAGTTTCGAAATTAAAAGTGGATGAGCAGATAATAAAGGGGTTAGTGATGAGAAGAAGTCTAGGTAGGAGGGAAGTAGAAGTGGAGAGAAAAAATGGATGTTAGGAAAGAAAAAGAGAGTTGAAAAGGAAGGGAGGGAATGAGGGGGTAAAGAAGGTGGCAATTTAAAATACTTTCAAATTAGTCGAATAGAAAGTCACTGCGTCGCCTTCTGCTTGTTACCCATACATTTTATTTAGATTTTCTCCATTTTGTTTTTACTGCTTTCTAAAAATAAAACAAAGAGAAAACTAAAATGTTTCTAATTTACAATTCGATACCTCCTAATTTGTACTAAGGGCGTCTATCTTGAAATAGTAACATAATTACTAGATTTTTCTTTCAAATTACCAAAAACAAGGAAATTATACAATTTTGATTAAATTGTCAGTACTTATCTATTAATTATTTTTAAACTTGTTTTTTTATAGAAATAAAAAAAGATATTCGAGAAAATTCCTGGTCACTTTCAACCGCACCCTATGTTGCTTTACAAACTCACCAAGAATTATGTTTTTTTCTAAACTCAAAAATATTCCTTCTATAGAGTTCATCAGATATTATCAAAAAGAAAGTTATTTACTTTAATTATTCATAGAACAACATACTATTTATGGTTAACTAAAGATTACAAAACAGACTCGCCCCAAAATGCCACCGGTGGAATCGTAAATAAAATTCACTATCCTTTCTGCCATCCAACTATATTTATTTTTATTTATGGAAATAGCACCAGAAAAGGCATGAAACGACTTGATGTAAGGAGCTAAAGAAATACAACTTCAAAATCAAAACCCAGGCGGTGTTATATGGATAGATTCAGACTCAGAAAACAGCAATTCTTCCCCTTTTTTTCAGAAACATCGCTCGCGAAATGTGGAAGCGAGAGTTACAAAGTTGTCGAAAGTAAACCCAATGTCTACTTTATACTCTCCTTTAATAATCTCAATTCAGTACAAATGCCTGACTTGTCCACCAAGATTCAAGCATGAATGTCCAACAGTCTTTGTTTTATCATCGTTTAATTATTAGCGCACTTGGATAGGACGTAAAAATTGTCAATAACTGACACACTTATCTCTTGGTACTGCGCTGATTGATATGCATCTTTAGTTCTGGAGATTGTTTTTATAGACATTATCTTTGAGATAACACCACAGATAAAAATAAGGGTGCTTATGCTGTGGTGAGTGTGAAGCCCATTCAGGATCACACCTCCTACTGATAAAATCATCAGCAAAGTAGCCTCGATACGATTAACTGGCGATAAAAGAAATACTGTTGAGCATTCATGACTGAAACTTGGTGGACATGTTAGACATACACTAAATAAGGTTGGATTGTAGAAAGAATTGTAAATTTTATTAACAATTCCATGTGTAAAAAATGTTATTAAATAGAGATATATTAATTAATAATTAAATACTTAATTAATATAAATAATTAAATACATTTATACCTAATGAAATTACTTAGTTAAATATACATTACAATACATAATTAAGATAATTAATGAAATAGATATTAAAATACTTTATTAAAATACGTAAGATATACACATTAAATTTAAGTTTAACTTAAATACTTAATGAAATAAAGATTTGAATACTTCATACTGTCTTTAATTACATAGATATTAATATACTAATTTAGAATAATTTATTAGATATACGCCTTTTTCTAACATAGTTCACCCCAAACAAGGCAGGTCGCCACTGTAGACGTAAGAGGCTACTGATAATTAGGGTGTAAGTTTTGGGGGTCATCCTAAGTTGGAAGCTGTGCAGCAAGACGTCTGCTTACATTAGTTTTACATTTCTGAATGTCGACACAGTCGGTGAAACAGGGAGCAGGGAGTAATTTCCAGAGGTTGGCAGCACGGGGAAAGAAGCTATTGGAGTAGAAGGCTCTTCGCCCTCTGGGGATCTCCATAGTGAATAGATGGAATTTATCTGATTGTCGGGTTGATCTAGTGTATTTATGTCGATGGAGGCACTAGAGCAGCAAGTCCATCGGAGCACAATCCATTGAATTACTTGTAAAACAGACACATGGATGCAACATTTGTGTTCATACAACGTGTGATTGCACGTGATACATCTTGTTATAATCAGTCGCCAACCAGGGGTTCTAGCACAGTAGCTGTGGTTATGGCGGTACTACCACCCCTGAAGCAACCGGCAGCTTTGGCCACCGGACGAGATATTATTTTGTTTCCGACTGCTTCCTATTGTTTTTTCTCGTTTGTTTCGTTGCTGATAGCGTTTTATTGTGATCGTCTCGTTCGTATCTCGTCACCTTCCCCCGAAAGCATTCACGACATTCCATAATATTTTATTCATATGATCGGGATGTTTTTAACAATATCCAGCTGGAAGACTGTTGAGTGACAGTCTGAATCGGTTTTATATCTGTATTTAGCAAACCGCTAGTCATGCCTATTTCGGATAGGAAAAAAATAGTAGATCATCCCAACCTCGATTGATAGCATGTAACATATCCAATTCGCCTTCACGCAGTCGGCACGAAGCGATTATTTCGATTCGCATTTCGTCCCTGTGCCTCCTCCGTGTTTTCCTCCCAGGGGATATTTAACTCCACCAGAAGAATACATTTCCTAGAGTCAGACCATAACATAATGCCAGGGCATTGATTGCTTTAGAGGATTGTACTGGAAAGTGGAGGGATGTGGACATGTCTAGTGACATCCTCCAGTCACGTGCTCCATTTGAGAACTACGAGTTTATGCTTTTCCTAGTTTCTCGTAGTGAAGATTACCCCCTTTAATTGTGGTGCCAATTTCATATCTGCAAAGAATTTGGACACGCGGAGAGTGCATGACGTGAAGTCCTTCCATCTCTTTGGCCCGAACTACAAACATCAAAATCTCTGTACCCTCACCAGGTCACTTGCGTTTGATCATAAGTAGATAGAACAAAAAATGATATAGCTCCATAGACATCAAAGCATACTCATACCATGTAATCCTGAACGCTTCAATTGAATTCCATGTTGTCCATGTACATTGTTTGGTTTGAGTAAAAGCGAGAGCCGGCCACTTCTTCTCCTCGAAAGTTCTTATTTCTGCGATCCCCATGTCTCTTTTTACTTTTTTGGCTTTTTTAGAGTAGAAGATATGTGCTAAACTTCTCAGAACAGCCCGATAAGTTTGGGTGACTCTTATTATCTATTTGGTTCGAGACTGGCTTCTGCTTCTTCAACTGCCTCCATGGCAGACCACTTCGTGCCAGCTTTAGTTCCCGGCTGAACTTTACGGATACATTCATCAGCTGAATCTCTGCCTTTCCGACCTTAAGCTCCTATACTAGAGGGAAGAAAGAGGGTTGCAGGTTTGCTGCATTAGTAAGTCAAACAGTGGAGAAACATAGGGGAACTCCAACCCACTGGCGTGATATTTATGAATGAGTTGCTGAATTCGCTCTATTCGTGAGAGCGCAATCTCATATATCTGCAATGACCACAAAAGACGGTGAAGTAAACCATATTGGTAACACGAAGCCTTTAGTTGACTTGGGAGAAAAGTCGGTACTTCTATCGATCCTGAACCAATTTCCGTGAACTTCGCGTCGGCAACGTTCAGGTATGCTACGTAAACACCCGAGAGATGGCGAGCCGAATGGTGGCAGAGAGATGCCGAGTGATTAGCCAATCAGCTGTCAGTAACCAGACGACAATTTTTCTAATCAGTATTTAAAGACACAAACAGTTGTTCAAAGCAGTGCATGTTATTTATTTATGTTAAATAAATAAAACAAAAACAGACAAAAGCTTTATTTATTAACAGTTCTTTCGCTTTGTTTTTTTTTTACTGAAAATAAAAATACCAAATTTATTTAGTAACAGTAATTTTGTTCGTTTTTTTTTGTTCCTCTCCCCAATTGACTTGTGAAGTATGTTATAGTATAACTTTATTGCGGTCTCTTGGTCTTACCGGATTCCAGGACAAAAATTCATCTAGTCTGATGGTGTATCCAGCTATATGCTGTTACTTGAGGTAACATTACTTGGAAAAGGCGCACTATTCTTCGTATAAGCCAGTGTATAGCCGTATCGCCGGGATCTTAAATGTGCTTCGAATACTATGTTATTTTGAATATTTGATCAGGGTGTACTTGTAGGGAAAGTATCCTCATGTCAGGTTATTCTGACAAACTCTTGTACAGAGAGTCCGCAGACACTCGAGGATGGCGTCTAGTAGGTAATTCAAACTCCCTAGTAGGTAATTCAAACTCCCTAGTAGGTAGTTTAAATTCCCAGTAGGTTATTGAAAACTCCCAACGTAGAATTAGAATATTTAAGCAAGTACATATTAAAATACTTCTTTAAAGTTCTTAATCAAATACACATAGAGATATTTCATAAGGTTCGTAAGTAATTACATATGCATTAAAATACCAAATTAAAATATCGTATTAAATACATGTTAAAATACTTGATAAAATACTTAATTAATTACCCATTAAATATTTTAAAAATATTTAATTAAAGATACTGCATTAAATTATTAAACCATCAAAGTACAACATTAAGGTATTTAATTACATAAACATCAAAATACTTAATTAAATGCACCAAAAAACTTTATTAAAATACGTAATTACATGCACATGCGTTTCTATTTTTTCTACTGAGCTTCTACTGTATTTCATTGGTGTGTCACGCTCAAATTTACAGTAATATTTTGTTGGTCTGTCACGGTTAAGTTTACCATAGAATTTTCGTCGCCCTATAATATTTAAAGAACAGTGGAACAGCAAATCGACATTTTGTTTGCAATTTCCAACCAAAGTATTTTGTTTGAATTGGCATTAAATTGTAAAGTGGCCAGGTGGTGCGGGGTTTGGTGGTCGATAAGGTTAAAGCTAGGAAGAGAGGGAGAAAGCTAGGAAGAGAGAGAGAAAGAGAGCGAGATATAGAGAGAGAGTTATATATATATATATATATATATATATATATATATATATATATAGAGAGAGAGAGAGAGAGAGAGAGAGAGACAATACTTCGTAGGTGCGGGGTAAAAAGGGGTGCGTGCTTTTTTGTTGCTTTTGTTGCTGTTGCTGTTTTTTTATGGTGTGCTTTGAAATGTCAAGTGTTATTCTAACCTGAACACACACGCACACACACGCCCGCCTTTTTCGGCCATTGTTTACGTCCCGGTAACTAAAGGAGAATGACACTCAAGGTGGAGACTTGCACAGAATGCGAAAACTTTGGAAGGTCAAAAAGCCATTTCGAAACGGTTTAGCAGCACACAGGATTGAATCAATAAACTCTATCACTCCCTTTCAACATCTATCTCACCCCCGGCTCTCTGTCTCTCTCTCTTTCTTTTTCTCTCTGTCTCTCTCTCTTTGTCTCTCTCTCTCTCTCTGTCTCAAACTATTTACCTATCTATCTAGGTTTGTAAATGTTCGTATATATATATATATATATATATATATATGGGAAGAGAAGGATGAAGGTAATCCGACGTGATGGTAAAATGAAAAAGGGAAAACCAAAAAACTGGATGTTTTTTTATGTGTACATCAACGTTTCGTCTTTATTTATAAGACTTCATCAGGATGATGATATAGGGAAAAGATATCATGCAAGCACGGATACATGTAGGGTAGACATGTTGGGAAGAAAAATAAAATAAAATGAAAAATAATAGCAGCGTCTAAGCTGGACGTCCGTACTTGTTAGAGAATGAAAAATGAGTGGGAGAAAAAAGGGGAAGGGTGGAGGGAGCAAGGACTACTGTGGCTGGCGATGAGAGAAAGAGGTGGGGGATGAGCAGGGGTAAAATGGATGGCAGAGAGAGATTGGGGGAAAAGGGGGAGGGGGTGTCTGACCAGATGGCTGCGGTCGAGACCGAAGGGGAAGAGTGAGTTGGAACGTTTGTGTGTGTGGGGTGTGTGCAGGGAAATGGGGATGGGCAGAGAGGGAGGGGGGGGGCTGTGATCTCGGTGGATGGGCGAAAGCCATAGTCCCAGAGAGCGTTTGAAGAAAATGAGGGAATTTAAGAAGAGGCATGGGAGAAAACGGATGAGAGGGGGAAGAGGGAGGATTTGTCGTGATAGGGTGTGAAATATTTGAAATATTTGGAAAATGATAGCAATGAGTGGGGGATTGGAGTGGGTGGGGGAGGGGGTGATTGAAAGGGTGGGTGAGGAATATATTTGAAATATTTGGAACATGAGAAAGTTTATTTGGACTGTAGTATTAAAAATGTGAGGGAAAGAAAAATGAGGAAAAAATAAGAGAAGATACAGGGAGAAAAGGGAAGGGTGTGGGTGAATGGAAGAGTGTCATAAGGTTAGAGAAGAAAATAAAAGTTAGCCATGATCAGGCAAAAGACTTTGTTCAGTGAGGATGATCTTGCTTATTAAGGGTGATAGGTTAAAGAAACCATTTCGCTGCTTGATAGTAGTGGAGGATGTGATGAGTGCAGTTTCCAATAATCTTCGCCGAGATTTGTTGTGGATGTGTTTAGTGATTTTGGCTTGTTCAAATTTGAATGCATGACCATATTCTAGAGCATGGGAGAAAAGTGCACTAAGAGGGTTGTTGTTTTTTATATCCCTTTTATGTTCATTTAATCGTTTCTTTAATTCGCGTTGTGTTTCTCCCACGTAGAATTGATGGCAATCATTGCAAGGGACAGTGTATAAGCCGGCATGGGATGTGGGTGTTTTTTGGAAATGTCTGGATGTGTTTAAAGTTTGTTTTATGGATTGAGAAGTGGTTTGTACTATTGGAATGCCTAATTTGTTGAGCGTGTTGCATATGGATGTGTTATTGGAATGCGTGGGTAGGAGAAGGGGTCTGTCTATGAGAGAGGTGTTAGGGGTTTGATTTTTTTGTGTGGTGTTTCTGGAGAATATTTGGAAGGCTTTTTTCTTGGCATTTAATATGAAATGTGTGGGGTATTGCAATGTTTTTAGGGAATTAAAAATGTATTTTATTTCTTCATCTATGTGTGGGGGGCTACATATTCTAAGGGCGCGTAGGAAGAAGCCTATAATTATACCTGTTTTGATCTTGCTATGATGTTTTTTTATGTGTACATCAACGTTTCGTCTTTATTTATAAGACTTCATCAGGATGATGATATAGGGAAAAGATATCATGCAAGCACGGATACATGTAGGGTAGACATGTTGGGAAGAAAAATAAAATAAAATGAAAAATAATAGCAGCGTCTAAGCTGGACGTCCGTACTTGTTAGAGAATGAAAAATGAGTGGGAGAAAAAAGGGGAAGGGTGGAGGGAGCAAGGACTACTGTGGCTGGCGATGAGAGAAAGAGGTGGGGGATGAGCAGGGGTAAAATGGATGGCAGAGAGAGATTGGGGGAAAAGGGGGAGGGGGTGTCTGACCAGATGGCTGCGGTCGAGACCGAAGGGGAAGAGTGAGTTGGAACGTTTGTGTGTGTGGGGTGTGTGCAGGGAAATGGGGATGGGCAGAGAGGGAGGGGGGGGGGCTGTGATCTCGGTGGATGGGCGAAAGCCATAGTCCCAACGTTCCAACTCACTCTTCCCCTTCGGTCTCGACCGCAGCCATCTGGTCAGACACCCCCTCCCCCTTTTCCCCCAATCTCTCTCTGCCATCCATTTTACCCCTGCTCATCCCCCACCTCTTTCTCTCATCGCCAGCCACAGTAGTCCTTGCTCCCTCCACCCTTCCCCTTTTTTCTCCCACTCATTTTTCATTCTCTAACAAGTACGGACGTCCAGCTTAGACGCTGCTATTATTTTTCATTTTATTTTATTTTTCTTCCCAACATGTCTACCCTACATGTATCCGTGCTTGCATGATATCTTTTCCCTATATCATCATCCTGATGAAGTCTTATAAATAAAGACGAAACGTTGATGTACACATAAAAAAACATCCAGTTTTTTTGGTTTTCCCTTTTTCATTTCACCATATATATATATATATATATATATATGTGTGTGTGTGTGTGTGTGTGTGTGTGTGTGTGTGTGTGTGTGTGTGCTATAATTGTCATCAGATATACGTGAGTAAAACTCATCGGGAACTAAAAAGGCATAGCGAACATAAAAGACATTTCCCTAAATGCACTCTTTTCTCATGCATTAGAACATGATCATTCTTTTAACTTTGAACATACTAAACACATTAAATTCATTTTAAATAAATCTCGGCGTAGACTTCTAGAATCAGCACTAATTATAAAATCTGACACAATTAAACACCGTAATGGGTTCTACAATTTATCTCTTTTAATCAGCAAACTAATACTAACCGAACAAAACTTGAATTAAGATCCAGGCAAGCTATTTTACACCACATTAACAACAAAACTGTGTACATAATATCGATAATAAAATAAATAAAACACTCATTACATGTCGAAAACGCAGTATTTACTTTGTATACGAGCGATCTCGACAACAACAACAAAATAAATTAAATCCAAATGTTATTATTTACGATTAACTAAATTAATTAATCTTAGTAATCTATTACATATCTCAACTATTGCATTTTATGCAGGACTTGTCTTTCTTTCTCCGAATCTCATGTTTCTATTTTTGAATATCAGCGTCTACTTGGCTCTCTTAAACTGACACAGCCAGTCAAAATTCTTTTTTCTTTTTGAAAAAGAGAGGTTGTTACTCTCGAAATGATTAACGTCTCTACCATTCCGGACCTTTAAATATTTAACAGTAAGCCCACCAATTTTACAATTTACTGTCTTTATATTTAAATTTTGAAATATAAATGAATTGATCTGAGATTTACCGTCTCTTGTCATTTATTTTTGTTCATTCTTATTCTATTTTCAGATTTTTCAACATTGCATCGCTTCTGCCTCGGAATTCTCACCTTTATATTTACTTGTTTACTAGTACTTTTTCAAGCAAACTACCATTTCCTTTTGTACATGTCTGTTTAAATAAAAATAATTATATATATATATATATATATATATATATATATATATATATATATATATATATATATATATATATATAATTATTTTTATTTAAACAGACATGTACAAAATCTGTGACATTGCATGTCGATGTTATCGATCAACAGCTATTATAAACTGAGATCGCTACTATTGAGGAACACCCCTATTTGAGGGAGCTGGATTCCACACTATACCCTAATGTCACGCCTAACAGTGGTTATCAGATGCGTTTTTTTTTCAAATTAAATCTACCTTGTGCGAAACCTTACCATCGTGAAGAGGCATGTAAACAGCATCAGCTATTTGATCTTTTATCATGACGTCACTTTGTTCTTCTCTTCTCTATCTTAACCACCTTCTTTCTTTATTTATTACTGAGAAAAAATGTTTTACCTCCGTAGATCTTTTTTGTTATTATTGTATATTTACTTCTTTTTCTATTGTTGATATCTTCCTTTTATAAGCTATGCTCCCCCCCCTCGCCCTCTTCCCCTGTTATCATTAACTTTTTCGTGGTAAACCACATCGTTTCCATTATTTCGTTGTAACCCGATTGAATAAACAAACTTCGGTGCTTATATAGATGAGGGTACGTGTGAAAAACGCAGTTACACAGGTGAAAATCGTAGTTCCAAATAAATTAACCAGAAAACTCTTTGATATACTTATGTATCATGCAAAAATAGGTATTATAATGACAAACGACAGGGTTTTTTTTACCCCACCTAATAAACCGGTATGGTCCGGGCCTTTGGGTCTGAATTTACGCCGGTCTATTGGAGGTTGCTGGTCCTGTGCAGTTCTAGGAGGTGCACCCTCCCAGGATTTTCCTCCCCTCTTTGGGGAGGAGTAAGTTTATTGCTTACTGTCTGAGGCGCCCCTACCGGGGAATGCCGACGGGGCTGCCCAGACAATTTTTAAATGGCCAGAGTGCTCACCTCTCGAGCGCTGGCTTATCTGATCTCACTTTCCCGACCTTGTGTCACATCTTACCTTGTGGGAGGTAGATAAATAAAAGTACAGACGTATCTTGAGAAAGCTTTATTCGGTATACAATGTCGGTACAATATTAGTGTTGCTATTTATATTGTATGATAAAAGCAGGAGAGTTCTCCAAAGGGAAGATAATTCAAAATAGGAGAAGTTATTCGTAATTGTTTATTACAGGTATCTCCACCAAAGATTAGAAAAAAATATCGAGCAGAATTTTAATTACAAATAAAAATCAGTTTTATCGTTGTTTTTACGGATCCGCTATTGATTCGAGTGAAAAACATGTAAAGCAGTGAGCATAAGTCAGTCTGTTATATAAACAAGTAATAAATGAATGATGGTCGGCCAAATACGATGAAACTGATGTCTCGTTTCTTTCTTGTATTTTTCATTCTTTCGTTAATATACTCACAAATATAAATTCACCATTGTTAGGGTTAGAGTTAGGGTTAGGGTTAGGGTTTATTTGTTTGGAGAAGTTGTTTTAGGGGTTCTTTGAAATGCTACTAACTATACGCATGTACATCTCAGAACGGGAAACATAGGGAATGTTTTCTTTCTGTTTGTATAGTTTCAAAACAAAACACGAAAACGAATTAAAAATATAAATATCATTTGGCTAAACCCACCATATAATAAAACGGTAAAATCAAATGTAGGAAATATATTTATTGTGCTACAATCACACAAACTATTCAATAAGAACACGCTAATTTAGTTACAGCTGCGTATAACATATTCAACATATAATGCACTATAATAAGATCTCTAACACATCGCACATATATAAACTCTACTCGTGACTGCTAAAAGTTTTTTTATGACCTTTAAATGAAAATGTCAACAACCCGTGTATACCAAACAACTGCGAAATGTAAAGAAAACAGTAAAATATACAACGGAATAACAAATAAGCATTGGAAACAAAGGAGCTACACACAAAACATCATTTAACAAAAATACATAAAAATAGCCTCGAAAAATTAGAAGGGTTGAACTGATTAAAAAGAGAAATCCCTCGTTTTTTTTATCAGTTCTTATTATTGGAACTTTTCTTTATGTTTCTTGAATTATTTTCAATCGATGCGGAGAGATCGCTGCACCGAACTCATAAACACTATAAGTAGGCTAAAAAGACAAACTATTTTCGTTTGTTAAATAGCCGTTCGGATAAAGCATCTGTCTTCAGTTTTATGCCATCTGTCAGGGTTTGAATCTCCTACTAGACAATTGTTTGGTTTCGTTTTGTTAAAGCGTTCCAGTTATTTCCTAGCCGATATCGATCATCATCATAAACCTGAATAACGGATCATCATCATAAACCTGAATAATATTTTTTGTAATTATTTTCTTGCGTTTTAAAAGAAAAAAGAAAAGGAGTTTTTCATTTGAACTGATGCACAGAAGAGAATAGTTTGAGAAACCCGGCATCGTTAACGGGTACTGTGATGTTATGACCCCAGTAACATCCCCTTAGTAGAACTCTCCAATTAAGGAGAACTAAGAAAATGTTCTCCACTCCCCTTTAGCAGTCCAATAAAGCATGCACACCGGACCGCATTAAAATCGTATTTGTGTGTTCGACTTGTCATCAATATGCCTTTAATATGTATCTAGATACCATAACAGGGTACTTCAACTCGAATCTATTCATACGAATTGCCACATTAATTTCTGGCGAGTCTCGTGCAGACTGAGACTATTCTATTGAGACAAGAACAGGAAATTTGATTATAATCGAAAGATTTCTCATTTGTTTTCTGTTTTCTGTCTTGTTTGAGTAAAATGCATTCATTATATCTGTTACACCGGCCGTTCTTACACAGGAGAAACTACACCGGTTGTCACTATAAATAGTGCGAGTCACCAGAGACACTGAAGACAAAGCACAGTCTCGTAACTGTCTAGCCAAGAGCTAGTCACTTTCTTACTTTGTTAATACACTTGTTAAACCAACCCTCGACTTGACTTCCTTTATTTATTATTTACCGTGGAACAACTTCACAACAATATCAATTAACTTTAACTTTAAAAAGTACAATCGCCATGCAAAATAAATCAGTATCGACTAGTATTCTTATCTTAGAATGTAGAATTTATATAATAAAAGCGAATTACAATATGTTATGCCATATTTCAAGGTTCGAATCGCACACTGAACAATTGCTTCTTTTATAGATTTCTAGTGATTCCCTAGACGATATCGGTCATCATCAAGAATTTAAAAATATTTTCTTACGATTTATAGTAAAAAAAGAACGATTTATTTTCATTTGAACTGACGTGCAGATGTGAAAGGTTTGAGAACCCCGGCGTCGATGGCTACTTCAGCTACGGTTAACAATGAAATATAATTTTATTGTCAGACACGTGTTTTCAACAAAATCAACCGAAAAATGCTAAAAACATCATTGATTTTTTAAAATTATAATTATCTATTTGTTTTCCTACACAGTTAGTCGGCTTCAATTTGGGTATAAAAAGTGAAATCAATTTGAAATTGCTTATGCATGTTCAAAATAATGAAACGAATTTTTTTTTTCCATTTAAGAACAATTACATTCCTGACAAGGACATACATTCACGAACTTTTTATTTTGAATGGAGATGAAAAATACCCATTCTCGATAACATGTAAGGAATATTACTGTGTTTCTTTCGTTTAGGAGCAAAGAAAGAATCGTTCTGCTAAATCCTATTTCAGTGACGTAAATTATCCAAAGTGAAGTATATTTTGGCATTATTTTCATATATTTTTTAATCAACACAACTGTCAGCGGCATTTTTCTTGTGTTTTCACTTCTTTTTTTATGTTACAACAAATAAGTGCTACCAAACGCAATAAAATTTACTTTTCTACCGACTAACATAGTTTTAAACTTCGTAAAGTGTTTCAAAGATTTTTTTTATTTCAATGTAAGATTTCGTCGATATCAGCTCCTTCGGAGACAGTAAAAAAATTCAAAACAGTCGACCCATGATATTATATTCATTAAATGCAGTTTAAAGATGACTTTCCACAATCCCTAAGTTATTTATAGGGTAGGTGCATTCATGTGTAGTATGGTTAACAAAAGATACAAAATATACAAATATTCTTTCCGCACTTCTTTTTAGTGTAGGGGAAAATCCACCCACAAAAAATACACCACAAAATTGAAATATTATAGTAATATACGCTTAGTTAACACACACATACATACACCCAGCATTAAACCATATTACCTCTAAATGGCGCGGAAGTTGTTGCTCATTTTAATTCAATTAACCTTAGATCATATTTGGAAAGACCCTTTCCAAATATGATCTAAGGTTAAGATCGGATTCTAACTCTGCCTGATGAGATCTCAGTTTATAATAACTGTTGATCGATACCATCGACATGCCAGTGTCGCAGATTTTGTACATTATATATATATATATATATATATATATATATATATATGCAAAATAAAAATGGAATTGAGTATAAGCGAATCAACAAATTAACACAAATATAAACTCAAACACATATAAAAGCTCTACCAAGATATTTCAGTTGCTAGAAAGCAATTATTCTCGGTTGGAAATCAGAACTGTAATGAACAGAATTTCAAATTGTACAAGACGCGTCCGAAATTTTTTTTGAAGTTCTGTTCATTAAAGTTCTGATTTCCAACCGAGGATGGTTGCTTTCTAGCAACTGAAATATCTTGGTAGAGCTTTTATGTGTTTGAGTTTATATTTTTGCTAGTTTGTTGATTCGCTTATCCTCAATTCCATTTTTATTTTGCATTTTGTCTGAAACGTTGTTTCTATTTTTCCTCATATATATATATATATATATATATATATATATATATATATATAATTTTTTAGCTCCCGCTTTTCAGAGAAATTTGTATAGAACCGACATGTGAGATGAGGGTTAGGGTTTGGGTTAATGTTAGGGTTAGGGTTCTAACCGACGTGTGGGTTGAATAGACAAAGAAACGAATGAATATACGTAAAGAGACGAGTCGAAGGAAACTGGGTGTTTCTGCTTTGTATGAGAGAACGAAACACGATGAAAAACGGGCAGATTGCCTACTTCGCAGTTGCCTCGAACGCGGTCTATAGATTTGTGATGAAACCACTTGCGTTTAAGACACGTACAGAATCGCTTCTTCCAATGGACACTGACGAGGAATAAACAAAAGAAAGAGTTCAATTGGTTCCCACTTCTTCAAAATGTCGTTGTGGTTAGCATCAACGTTGGAATCAAGTGGCCAACCAATAAACCTGATGGTTGAAGTCAAATCCAAAATGTCCGATCTTCCCTCCCTCTCTCTCGTCTTCTCTCTCTCTCTCTCTCTCTCTCTCTCTCTCTCTCTCTCTCTCTGCGAATGCGCGTGTATGTGTATGTGTGTGTGTGTGGTCAGCTGACTGGTTTCTTACAACGCCCGTTTCAAACGCAGAGTTTATTGGTCTGTTTAATTTTTCGGAGCTGAGATAAAAAACAAAACAAAAAAAAAACAACTGTTATCGGCTCACAAATGATGAAAACCGGAAAATGCCAAGACGATTCTGATTCCGCCTGCACGGCGTTCAAGATTAAACAAAAACTGTCAGAAAAGAATGAAGCTGACAGAGAAGTAAAGGTAACACAGTTAGAATCTAACTTTTACATGGAAAGCAAATTTCAATGGTAACAGAGTGCAGAATAGAAAAACACTGGAATCCGTTTTGTGTTTAGTTACATATAGAAAACAACTAAGTCTGGTATATGGCCACGATATTAGCCTGCATGAATCAAACACACTGCATGTGCTTACCCATCGTTTCTTTACAACAGTCATATCAACTAGATTAACTAAGCTTGGTCTGGCATTGGTACCAATACATTCATGTTAAAGCAGTCATCCGTGTAGTAATTACCGTCAACGGAACTGGCGAGTAAATACTGAACACTTATTGAATCTGAAATTTGCACTTTAAATGACCCCTTAAAAAGCTTTGTGCATACACAGTCACCTGGGACACTTCGTTAGACTACCCAGGACAATACCTTAACTGAACAGATAAAAGACCACCGAAATGGCCTAGTTTCTGCCAGACTGATTGCCGAGATCAAATTCGTGACTGGTATGTATACCGACACAGAACAGTAAATAACTGCTACCATGACTGCTACGGCACTTCGTCGTAACTCTATTCATAGTCTCTGAACGAGCATTTACTCCTGAAGAAGGGTAAATTCACTCTAACACAATAACACCCTCCATTTTAGCCTTGCTCTGTATGGAGTCAATACCTTTTATTTGTGGGGAGTGTATTTTAATGAAGTCCGTAATCTTATGGTTTCTTCTTGATGTGAGGATAATTTTTGTATTTTAAAAAAGGTCTTCTTGGCATTATTTCGTCCCGAACCAATCTTTTCTATTTTTTTTGGTGTGGGGGTGGGGGAGAAATATCAAAGCAAATTTATTCGTTAAATTTGTATGTATTCTAATTTACATACACCTTTAACTTATATGTCAAAATGTTTGTTCTTTATTTCTTAGTTGTTTATTATGTAAATGTGTTTGTTGCTTAAATGCTTTTATACAGGTGTTTTGTATTTTCATATTGATTTCTGGAGTCCGACGTCGTCGTCGAGTGGGTACATCCAGATCCGTGCATTTAGTCATGGGGTGGGGCCGTGTACCACCCGAGGGGGTGGAGTTGTAAAAGATATAGAATTTGTTTGCGTATAAAACATTGTTTGTTTGCCCGTAAATGTTATTTGGGCTTTTCACAAATATGTTAGAGACGATGGCACTATAAAGTCTAGACTATATTCCATGATAAATTCCAGTATGCTGAAATCATATGCCTTTAATAGGGTCAAGATGAAAATTCATATACACTAAATGTACAAAAGCAAGGAAATTCCCAAATTTTTACATTAAATTGTCATTAATTAAGGGTATGACTACATATCAACAAAACCATTTTATTATCACATCACTACAGTATAAATCTCTATGCATGAGTGGATGAAGTGTGTGAGGTGCGCTGAAGAAAAATTCCAACCAGTAAAATACATAGCCCTGTTGTGCTCGCATACCCTTAATGACAATAAAAGTGTAAAAATTTGGGGATTTCCTTGCTTTTATACATTTAGTGTATATGAATTTTCATCTTAACCCTATTAAGGGCATATGATTTCAGTATACTGGCATTTATCATGGAATGTCACTACTTTTGTAAAGGCTATGCCTCAATACATGGTCATTTTTAAGGTGTTTTAGAATTTTCTGGAAAACTAAGGTATATGGTAAACTGAAATTAAAATGCCATCAACTAGACCCTAGAACCTCTATCTCTGCCAAAAATAAGCTGAATCCATCAAATAGTTCATGAAATGCAGGGTGGCACATACATACGTACGTACGTACGTACGTACGTACGTACACACAGATAACATGATTTCATGATTGAACTTTCTGGATCTATGGGTTGCCTTGACTAATGATGCTGAAATTCTACACACTTATAGAACCTATCAAATAAACATTTTGTGCAAAGTTTTAACTAATTTGGTTTATTGGGTTTTGAGTTATGATTGATCAAAGAAATGAGATTTCCAGCATAGGCCGTTTTTGAAGTCTATTAAAGGATAGAGCGCTCTCGCGCCTCCCTTGATAATTATGATGAAGTTGGTTTATTCGTATGGTGTTGCTAATTTGAAGTTAGCAAATAAAATCTGCCCATTTAGATATTTCACTCTCTATTTTATTGTTTAGCAGAAAGTTAGATTGTCTATAACTTGTAAAAAAAAACCTGGATAAAATACTTAGAAAATACTTAGATAAAGGAGGGTAGTCTTTTGACACACAACTGATAACAATTAATTCACTGTCTGATCGAATGATAAGGAAGTGCGAATGTTATACTTTCAAATTTGATCTGCCTTCTTTGCCGAAACTCTATCAAGAAACTTCTCACACCTGACATTATCCTATATCTCTACAAAACCACCATCCGCCAATGCATTGGGTATTGTTGCTACATCTGGGCTGGTGCATCATCTACTAGTCTCTCCATCTTAGATAAGGTCCAAAAAAGAGTCGCTAACTTATTAAGGCCCTCACTATCAACCAAGCTCCAGCCCGTCCCATCGCCACAATGTTGCATCCTTGCGTCTGTTTTAAAAGTACTTCAATGGATTGCGCTCCGATGAACATGCTGCTCTAGTGCCCCTCGACATAAATACACTAGACCAATCCGACAATCAGCTAAATCCTATCTATTCACTGTGGAGGTTCCCAGATGCCGGATAGTGTCCTACTCCAATAGCTTCTATCCTCGTGCTGCCGGTCTCTATGTTTCCTCGACTGTACCAATATGCAGAAATTTAAAACTAACAGCAACTTAGGATGATCCCCCCCTAAAACTTACAACTTCAGTAGCCCCTTACGTCTACAGTGGCGACCTGCCTTGTTTGGGGTGAACAAAAACAGGAAGAACTTTCAAATAATTATATCGTTACAATGTGAGTGAATGGCGCTGCTGCTGAATAAATTCTACCAATCTCTTTTGGATTATAATATTTTGGAAAGGGACCTTAATGTAGTTGGAATTTACTAACAGTGATGGGAAGTGTATTAACTCCTATTTCACGTGACCCATATTTCAGGTTAAAATAATAATGAATATATGTAACAAAACGTTCGCAATGAATCCTTTGAAATTAATATTGTCTTTCATCATTAAATAACTCAAAAGTGTTGATATGACGTAAAGCATACAGAAACTGCACCAAATCAGAAAGCATAACGATTGTAATTGTATCCGTTCAATAGATGACAAACAACCTCAACTCGAATACGTTATCATAGCTTATAACTTAATCCGGATTTGTATCAAGAGTACACCGACGAGTGCTGCGTGAATCCATAAAATTGTTCAACCTTCGTAATGTTGTACAGGGTATTTATCAACCCTTTTCTGGTCGCGCTTGTGGTAAGATGAGGACTGACGTATGCAGTTAAATAACAGACAAGCAACTCTGACTCGATCACAAGAACATTTGCAGCAGCCTTGAAATAAGATGGCTAATTTAAGTAGTATACGTTATCGCATGCAGACGAGAAAACAGAATCAAGTTCCCGCCCAGGGGAAACTATGTAAAATAATCCATTAATATGGAATGTGTGTAATCTCAATAATCCATTAATATGGAATATGTGTAATCTCAATACGTTTGACTTTTCTTATACTTTTTAAGAACCTGTGCACATATTGATTTAGACATGAGATCATTCACGCCAATCCGACGTCAGTTTGATTGGATTTTAAGTAACTCGAAATATATAAACTGGAGAAAATGTATATGGAAACATGTATTCTCTCTATATATATTTTTCTTTTCCCTGTCTCTCTCTCTCTCTCTCTCTCTCTCTATCTCTCTCTCTTTCACACACACTCGCACGCGCATATATATATATATATAGTTTGAATTACCTAGTAGATACTATCCTCGAGTGTCTTCGGTCTCCTGTACAAGGGTTTGTCGGAACAACCTGGCATGAGGATACTTCACCCTACAAGTAAACCCTGATCAAATATTCAAAATAACATAGTATTTGCAGCACAAATAAGATACCCTCGATACAGCTATACACTGGCTCATACGAGGAATGGTGCATCTTTTCCAAGTAATGTTACCTCAAGTAACAGAACTTAGCTGGATACTCCAATAGACCACAAGACATATATACTATAACATAACGAACTGGTCAATTGGGGAGAGATCTTAACTTATTTACTAACTCAACATTTGACATGTAAAAGAGAACTTTAATGGAATATCTATGTATCTCATATAGATATCAAGTGTTAGCCCCAGGAAGGGCCCCCTTGATTTCTGAAAACTTCGACGAAGTACTATATATATATATATATATATATATATATATATATATATATATATATATAGTAATCCAGGTAGGGTAAAAATCCACAGGGTAGAAATCCAAAGGGAATCAAACCGAGTGCTCAATAAAAAATATAGAGCTGTATTGTGAATGCTTTTATTCAAATATGTACAAGGTCTGCTACACTGACATGTCGATGTTATCGATCTACAGCTCTCAAGAGCTGAGGTCTCATCAGGCAGAAAATTATTTTTTGATTCAACCTGGTTGCTGAATTCCAGGGAGAATGAAGTCAAGCAAAAAAGAAGAGGAGAAAGAAATAAAAGTCATTTGACCGATTTTAAAATATGATTGCCGTTAGAAATTACTATTTTCTTATTTTTATCTTTTATATATTTTATATATCCAACGCTGAGCTGGGGTAGAAAGGGGGGGGGGCGAGGAAAAGAAAAAGAAAAGAGAAGGGGAAAAAGATACAATTACTGTTAGAAAAGTTTAATTTACAGCTATTTATATTTTTATTTTTTATTTTTTATTATTAGCGTTGGATAAAAATTAAAAATTAAAATATAAATAGCTGTAAATTAAACTTTTCTAACAGTAATTGTATCTTTTTCCCCTTCTCTTTTCTTTTTCTTTTCCTCGCCCCCCCCCCTTTCTACCCCAGCTCAGCGTTGGATATATAAAATATATAAAAGATAAAAATAAGAAAATAGTAATTTCTAACGGTAATCATATTTTAAAATCGGTCACATGACTTTTATTTCTTTCTCCTCTTCTTTTTTGCTTGACTTCATTCTCCCTGGAATTCAGCAACCAGGTTGAATCAAAAAATAATTTTCTGCCTGATGAGACCTCAGCTCTTGAGAGCTGTAGATCGATAACATCGACATGCCAGTGTAGCAGACCTTGTACATGTTTGAATAAAAGCATTCACTATATATATATATATATATATATATATATATATATATATATATATATATATATATATATATATATAAATTGTTAAAAAATAAGAACGCCATACAATGCATTTTAATTTTATTAACTTTTTTTCAATTTTTTTTAAAATTAAATTTTCGAAGATATACTTCATCATCAGAATTTAAGGGAGGTGACGGTGGTTGAGTGGGTATCGACACAGACTGAAGACCTGGGTGTTCCAAGTTCGAATCCAGTCGATTCCACAGTACCACCGTCACTTAGGGATGTAGGCAACCTTCTCGTGGTTCTTCCGGTAAGTAGCCGATATTTTTCCGGAAAGAATTATAACAAGGACACCAGATCATCTGATTCTCACGAAAGATCAGAATTTAAAAAAAAAAGAAAATATACATTAAATATCTTTCTTTTTCTTTGTTTTTTTCTCATCGTTTATTGATGTTTTAAATTCGTCTGTTGTTGAAGCGAATATGGGATGAGGGTCAATTTAATCAAGTACATGGCACGTGGCGGTGGAAATTGAATACGAAATGGTGTTCTTGTTTAGAAAGCATTGTTTATATGGTAATATGAATTATATATATATATATATATATATATATATATACACTATGTTAGTTGATATCAGTATAATTTGCACATTGTTCCAAGAATTCAAAACCAACAAACATTCGGCGTACGATCGTTTCCAAAACTTTTTGGGAAAATGTTATTGTTCTTTTTTTGTTATTTTTTATGATTCTAAAAAGTCTTCGTAAGCGCCTTTTATACAAACACATACAAAAGCTTCATGAAAAGAAGAATTTTTAAAGTGTGAAAGTATATATTTTTTTACATAAACTTTCTAAGCGAAAGCTCGATGAATATTAACATATAACAACAGAGCATATATAAATAAACAACATAATGCTACAAAGACCGAGAATTTATTCACCTTACCAATCATTTTTTCAAAACAAAAGACTTTGGTACAATTACGGACCCGTTTTGTTCACAGAAAAACAACCTATATTTGTATTGCAGTCACGGATCTTTCCTCCATGGACTCATCAGAAAACCCAAAAGTTCTCAGTCAGAAAAATACATGGCGATGCAACAAACAGAATTCCTAAAAGCAAACAACTCACATCGAATACATTTCCATCAAGACAGAGATTCAGAAATTGTTTTTTTCTAATTATTTAAGGGTTGGAGAGGAGTTGTTTTTACTATAACATTTTGGGTCTAAAATTTCTTATTGTAAATAATGAATCTAAGTTTATTATTATTGTCAATGTATCGGTGTACAATATTTATCATGGCTTTTTCTTCTAATTTAAAGTGTGTTTGTATTAGATTACAGTGTTATATGTTGATATAGTTTAAGGTGTGATGTTGGGTATTATTATTATTTGTAGTGGTATTTTTTAAGTTTTGAATCATTCATTTTATTTGTTCAAAGACGATATAATTACGAAATTTCTTTATTAATAATGAATTTAAGACCCAAAATCTTATAGCAAAATAACTCCTCCCCAACCCTTTAGGCATTAGAAAGAATCAATGTTATTTGTATTTAAGGAGAATGTAATTTCCAGAACCACTATCCTATCCCGCCGCCTTACCGTGCAATTTTAAATCCGGTGATATTTATTAATTTTTAATTTTTACTTAATTTTCCTTTATTTTTAATTACAATTTATTATTTTATTTTATTATATTTTAATATATTTCATTTTATTATTCTTTTTGAATTAATAAAATAAATATTTTTATTGTTTATTCTAAATGCAACTAGATATTTTTCATTTTTTTTAAATCCGGTAATAAAGAGTTATTCTCCTTACATTGTACCGTTATTTTTCAAAAGAAAAATAAACCTGAAGGTTTCGTTTACTTATTGTGATGTAGTTTTTTCCATGATTTATCGTAAGCTATTGACACAAATTATTAATTCACAATATTGTTTTCCCCCTTTTTTCCTGTTTTCGGCAGTGTTTTTTTTTCAATATCTAGAATTTTTTATTTTTAGATTTTAATTTGTAATTCTTTGACGCTAGAGATAAAGAGAAGGCAATCGGAGGTCATCATGAAATCGATCTAAATTCACAGATCCAGGAATAAAACTCTTTTATCTTGCACACGACGTAAATATCGACAGAATTTGCAGGTGGAAATGCTGAATTAGCAAAAAAATGATAAAAATAAAAATCAATTAGGAGAGCAACCACAGGTAAGTTAAAATCAAATAGAACTTCGTAAACTCAACTAGTAATATAGCTGGAGCATACTATTGGAACTGAATAGAAAAATCCTATAATCTGGCCGTCACGAAGCCTAAAAGGAAACGCGATGGCAACGACATAGATTGGTGCCATCGTTTGATGCTAGCGAAAATTTTCGTGAATACAGAGCAGTGATAGCGCTATTCAAGCTATAAGCATACGAGATTTGCACTCCCACTTATTTTGATAACGGCGGGTAACGGTGCAAATCTCGTTTGTTAATTGCAATACTGGGCATCCATACATCTGCAAGATAATCGTTAGTAGAAATTATTCCATTTTTTAAATTGATTTTTTGGGAACTGCCAGTTTCTCAATTTTTTCAATTTTTTTTATTTTCAAAATTTAAAAAAATGTCTTACGCTGATGATTACACGTTCGACAAAGAGTGCAAACAAACTCGTTTTCATTTCGCCTGATTATCTCAAATTTTGGATAAAATTGATTGTTGGTCTTCATTGTATTTCTTGCCATTAAATAAAATTATAATTTTCTTTTTAAAGTTTTGTGAATCGAATTTTAATTCAATGTTTTAATTGCTGGCGGCCATATAGTTTTTCTATACACCAAAAATATTTTTACGACGTTAAAAGTTGTATTACAAACAAAAGACAAAGTTTTTGATACAAAATAAACTTTGAACATTTTTTATACTAAAACACTCGTTTAAAACAAAATGAGAAGGTTAAAACTAAAATATATCGGTCGATATTTAAAAAACATTAATATCACATAAGGCAATAAAATCTCATTCAGCCCAATGAAATATGAAATGACATTTATAAGTAAAAAAGAAAATATGGTATAATAAATATACAATTTCTATAAACAGACGCATATCTTATTTATAAAAGTAAAAATAATAAAATGATATATTATAGCGATTATGAGCTCCCATATATCTCTAAATGCCTCTAACAAACTTGTTTACATTTCATCGCTTACAGATTTTATCATACTCTCACATATTTTGGATAATTATGCAAGGTTGAGTAAAAAGTATGTATATTTTATAATTCAGTGTCTTAAGACTTTAATTTACTAATTATCTTTGAAATAGTTCCAGAAAATTTATATTTATCTTTATAAGAGATTTTTTTAAATTTCACTGATTTTTTAAATTTTTTAAATTTTTTAGCCAACGTGAGAACAGTTTTCATTAAAAAATTATTTTTACGCGTAAAATTACATTTTTTAGAGATTAACTTTAGGCTTATCTCTTTAAAACACAGTCACAATTTTAGTGGAAACTCATTAAAATAATTATGATAAACCTATTTTAGCAACCATAGTTCGTATAAGCCACGGCCATTTTTTTCACGTATCTAGTATAAACAAATTATACAGATTATATAAACTAATGATAAAATTAATAAAAGATATAAATGATTGTAACCAATTATATAAACGCTATCGCAAAATAAACCTATTTTTCTCTACATTGTAAAAATAAAAGCAAATATTTATTATCAGCGATCGATCAATGTTTGTAGTTGTAAAATAGTGACACAGATCTGTAATGTCTCTTTCGATGGAGCATTAGTTACATATTGTGTCGAACTGTGTAAAATAGCACTGCAAATAGCACTCCAAATAGCACTGCCAATAGCACTACAAATAGCACTGCGAATGCAGAAAGTAATCTTCATACGAACTCCTAACACTATTAGGACAACTCATCTTTACTTCTATGGCGTATTTCGCTCGGCAATTTAGTTTTGAAGAAAAGAAAAGAAACAAAACGAAGAAATTAGTTATTCATGTAAGAAGAATTAAATCGTTTGTTCGTCCACCAAATCTCTCTGGACGACTAAGCCCCCAAAAAATGAAACTTGGTATGAATAATGTTCTCAATCCATCAAGTATCATAAGGGGTTTCATTTTTATGGAAGGGGTAGATGATACTACAACAGGAATCTCACTAAAGGGTAATCTCTGAGTAGGGTTCTATATTTACAACGCCGTCTTCTCTCATTTCATTTCCTGTGACTTCGGTCGCCATAATGTAAAGTTTCTATTTTAAGAACCTACATCGTTCATTATTTCAGTGTGCTGTTTAAATGCGTTTTGCTCACATGTGTTGGTGTTAACGAATGTTTAATTTATGAGTAATGCCTAAATATTTCAGGGTTTTTCTCGTTAGCATGTTTTTGTAATTAATTTCTTTTTTTATTTATAATTTTATTTTACGTTCGTTTGAAAGGAAAAAGGATGCATCATTTCAAGTTTAAATTTTGGCGAAGTTGGATAAAGTATCCTCATATCTCCTGATTTTTTCTGCTGAGTATTTACGAAAATGGAAAAGAGTTTGTAAGGTAAAACAGTTTATGTGCACACAAATCGATCAGTCGAAATATATCTAATGGCAGTAAGACCCTAGCATTTAAAAGAGAATAAAAAATGAAAATAGAATCAGTTTGGTTTGGTTATATGTTATTGATAGAATATGGGGGTAGTACCTGTCAAAGCCCTATCTAAGGGATAGAAAGTAGAAACTATCAATTAAGAAAATCTACGCCTACAAAACAAATCGGGATCTCTTCATTCTCTTTTCCTATCAATGCTGGTGCTCCCCATGGCCCTATTCTAGGCCCAACATTGTTTCTTCCAGGGAATATTGTTCAGAAAATTAACATCTATGCTGATGATACCACTCTCTATTCTGGTGTTGCTTCTCGCTCATTTCCCTCGGATCAGTCGAAATATGCAGCTGATCTGGAAGTTGACCTGGGTTCAGTTGTGGATTGGGGTACGAAATTGCTTTTTTCATTAAATCCAGTTGAGACTTAGCTCGTGTCTTTCAATCGTAGGTGTGTCCCTTTTCTTCCTGAGATTCTTATGGATGGTTCTGCTCTGAAACTTCTTGGTCTTTGTTTCTCATCAAATCTTCCTTGGAGTTCATACATTAGATTAATTGCTCTTTCTGCTTCTCGTAAAGTTAGTTCTCTCTATCGCTCCAAACACTTCCTCAAACCTGACACTATTCTCTATCTCTACAAATCTACAATCAGACCTTGTATAGAGTGCTGTTGGCATATTTAGGCTGGTGAATCTCTGCCCCATTTTAAGGTTCTTGATAAGCTGCTAAAAGATGTCTGTAATTTGATTTGCCATACCCTTTCTTCTTCTCTGCACCCTCACTCTCGCAGACGTCATGTTACTAGTCTCAGTCTTTTCTATAAATACTATTATGGCATGTGTTCTTCAAAATTATGATCAAAAATCTATAGAAGAATCTTTTATTTCTTTCAAACAAAACATGGTCGTTAGAATTCAAAATAATTTTGGTTTTCCCTGTTTCATGTATATATATATATATGTACACATATATATGTACATATATATATACATATAGATAGATAGATATATAGATAGATAGATATAGATATATAGATATAGATATATATAGATATATTTATATAACACTTTAATATTTGAAAATATTTACAGTATATATATATATATATATATATATATATATATATATATATATATATATGTATATTAATTTATAACATTACATATGAAAACAGTAACAACATTGTAAACTGCTTAATGTAATACAATTCATCATGTGACACTAATTCTTGCGTCCCGGAGTTTAAATTGTTAACGTCTCTCTTGGAACTGCACTGGTTAGTTCTCATGAATTTTAACTGACTTCACATGCGCGTTCCTGGCTGCTTTTTGAAATTATCTTATTTTCTCAAGCTATTCTGTTCATTGTGTTTGTCACCTGAAGATGATTCGACGAAAAATCGAAAATAGTCGTGACATATGGAACATGCATTATTCTTTGTGTATTTTGACACGAAAAATATCATAAGAAATATTTTCAAAATAAAAAAGCAAGCAGAAGAATTATGTTATGTTTCACAATGTTTGCTGACATATATATATATATAAAACAAATCTGGAGGCAAAACTAAATTAAATATTTGTAAACTTTTTAAATTAAAAAATAATTATTAAATAGGGAGGTGGTGTCTGATCAACACTGCTGGGATGCCATGATAAAGAAATACTGTTTTGTTTTTAAAATCCCGAAACAGTTTTCATGGTAAACAACTGACGATCCCTTATATATAAAAACATATATAAAAATATATTTATATTAGAGTATATTCTTGGAAGTAAACTAAAATAGTGATTGCAGTAGATGGATTGACTTACTAGACTAAAATCTTTCAAAAAAATTTTTTTTTTTTTTTTTTTTTTTTTTTTTTTTTTTTCTCAGTTTTGAAGGTTAAAAGAACTTCCGAGACTATATATATATATATATATATAGGCAAACATTATTAAATAACACGGAGTGTTTTTGCTTGATAAGACTTTTTTTTTCTTTCAGAATGGTCCATTTAGTGTTTCGGTAGAATTAATGTATGTAAGTTCCGTTGGTTTCTTATTCTATTTTCTTTCCTTTTTCGCGAGTATTTTCGATTTGATTCGTCACACCATCTTCAGGCGGTGTTAGCCTTAGTGTATTTACAAATATGTCTTTACTGTTGAATTTTTTATCATAAGGGCTAGTAATTTACAACTAAAAAAAGAGCGTCTATCATATTGAGGTGTTACATGAGAGCATGATAACAAATACTATATATATATATATATATATATATATATATATATATATATATATATATATATATATATATATATACTAAAGTGAAATATTTTGAAAATCAACAATCGTGCAATTTTAAATGAAAAATTCATTTATTTAATTCTGTTTTGCAAGCTTTCGTTGTAGAACAACCTTGTCAAGCGAGACCGTCTTATAGTTGTTTTTGTTTTTTTTCCTCATTTTGATGATATTAACCCTGAGGGGTCGAATCACGACACAAGCAGAAAGACGTCAAGTCCTTAAGACGTTAGGAAAGTGTAGTCCTGGCGATGTTATGCGCAAATTGGCGCTTTTTAAAATAAGGAAATTAACATCTTTGAAGCACGGATTAGAATGTATTAAAGTGAAATATTTTGAAAATCAACAATCGTGCAATTTTAAATGAAAAATTAATTTATTATTTTTTTTTTTTGCAAGCTTTCGTTGTAGAACAACCTTGTCAGACGAAACTGTCTTATAGTTTTTTTTTCTTTTTTCTTCCTCCTAATTCTGATGGTATTAACCCTGAGGGGTCGAATCACGACACAAGCAGAAAGACGTTAGGAAAGTGTATATATATATATATATATATATATATATATATATATATATATATATATATATAGAGAGAGAGAGAGAGAGAGAGAGAGAGAGAGAGAGAGAGAGAGATAGAAGAAAAAAGAGTGATAAATATGCGACGATTGTCCAAATTTATTTCAAATTTCAATTGTTCAATGCAAGGTGTATTCAGTAATAAACTAGTGTCTATTATTCTTTCCTTAAGCCAAGGCTTTTCAAAGATCGAGATCTTATCATCAGAGGAGAAAAACCAAAGTTCAAATATTTGAAAAATATATATGAAAAATATTATTTAAAAAATGCAGTGAAGAGAAGTTCCGTAAAAAAGATATGTAGTTTGTCTGGGTGGTAAATTTCCGTTGAAAAGATGTCCAATGAATTGTAGAAAACGAAAAAAACTTTTGCGTAGGAGCAGTGTGGAGAAAATGTTCAAATATAAGTAAATCCAAACGCACTTAAATGGAATTTAAAAGAGAAAAGCTGGCCATTATTGATAACTTCCTGGACCAGGTTATATTTATCACTCTTTTTTCTTCTATCTCTACAATTTATCTAACTCGTATATTGAGCTAAACGTCTTCACTATAGGTTCTATCTACTAAAAGTTTTACTTTTGGTTTATATTTGATCCTATATATATATATATATATATATATATATATATATATATATATATATATATATATATATATATATAATTTAAAATGTAAAACATTACTTACTGATAAAGAGTGTCCGTTGCGAACGGTGAACCCACAATATAATTGTAAAAAATGAATACTAATGTAATAATACAATTGGATTTCTTTGCAATATTTCACTCGAGAAAACTTGTGTTTTTGCTCTCAATTACATGGCGAGATAGACAGAGACACCTCACTTATATTATTGATTACACTATAACACAACATTAACACTCCTTAGATACATTCCTTGTAACATTTACTCGAAACGTTTTTCACATTTATAGTGTTTGTTTTGAATTGCTCCCTTGGGTAGCCAAAGATACACAGCACAGATATATAGATGAGATTTGCATTCTTTGAAAACCGTGGGAAAACGTCGTCCACAGAAAAAGCTGATTCCAAATCTTGTTTTAGTTTTGCTCCGGGAACAACAGTTCCAAATGGATACATTAATGGACAACTGTACTTCATATAGATTATGCGGTCTTCAGTTTTTATAAAAATATAACACAACTAGACTGCGTTTGACAAGTTGAGGAACGTTCACTACCACTATAGAAATAAATAAAAAATTAATAAAGCTAAAAATTACAGAGATGAAAGGTAATAAAATGGTTGAATCAATGAATACAATGAGAAAAGGGTCGAGTAATACACATCGAGAGATGTGTAAAATGTTTAATAAATGGCAAATTACGAATTATAAATTTAAGAATTAAAATTGATTCTTTTTTAAATATATCTCAATCCCAAAACTAAGAAACATGCGTCAGTCCATAGGAAGAAGACTTTTAGGAAACAGACTTTGATTCACTCAGCTTAAATATAATAGTGTATAATAATAGAAATTAACTATAGTATTTTACATGGAGGTGAATTATGTATGTATTAGAAGGGAGTAATGCAACCTAACCCCTCACAAATTTTAGCTTACCTTCGTTTCGAAAAAAGTAAAAAAAAACATTTTCATGATTTGACACGTAAAAAAAAACATGGCGTATTCTCTAATAATAAAAGATGAATCAATTGTGCGATCCATGCCGAAATGACACGTGGACACTTGCCCACGTGTCATTTTGTCTATTTGAGTGAGGGTATATATTTTTTCATCAGTTTTATTATTTTCGTTGTAGTTTTCGTTTTTGAAACAGCTGACATCGTCTGTGGCTCGTGAAATTTAAGGAGTTTTTTTACAAAGCAGGCGAGTAGCAGAATCATCATCATCATCATCAGCAGCAGCAGCAGCAGCAGCAGCAGTCAGTGAAATATCGCAGCGGTTGTCAACACACGAAATATATTTACGATGTCGATGGACGACACGACCTAGATGTCACACCAACATTATTTTCATATAATATCATTTTCGATAACAGTAAAGCCAATTGGAAAAATGACGTCAATTTTGCAGCGTGACTACGAAGGCGTGGATCCATTTGATTTCCTATTCATGAATTTACCAATAATCGTCTGTTGATGGAAAAATTTAAAAAGCAGATAAAATAAAAAGTCAGATTCGCTTTGATGTCCAAAACCACCACGCGATATCTACGTTATGTTGAAGACGCAGACTTTGTTGCCCACATTAAGTATTATATTCAGTAAAAAAACGGATCCTTTCTCGGAGGCGTGCACTACGTTTGGACTCGCTATCAATCGGGAAAAAACGAATGTAGTGTTCACCAACAGGACAATAAAACAGGGTGTTCCAAAAGTCTTAGGCGCATTTAAAGTCTTCATATCTGCTGGACTATGAAAGGTAGTAAGATGAAACTGGTACCATTTTAAAGCTAAATTCATTAAGTTTTTGTAATGATTTTTTCATATATTTTAAGGCCCAGTAATAGCGTTCACTCAACCAGAAAAGGCTTTTTGCGTCCTTGAATGAAAAAAAAAATGGACACGTGCACAAAATTCCGAAAAAGACCCTGTCCGAGAAAGGAAGATGGAAAGATCAAAAAGGGAGAGCACTAACCAGACATCAACTGGAAGAGTGCGGAGAGGACTGAGACCTTGTGGGTTGACCTTATTGCCATCTAAATTCCAGACAAGACAAAAAGTGGTTTCCAGCGAGAAATTGATGGTAAGCGCCTGTTGTGATAACTCAAAGTCATTCGCAATAGTTATCGAAAGAGGTGGAGAGTACTGGACATCTGGGGAGACTTGTTGTCCAGGGAACACCACCGGTAATGACATGTGTGAGAACTCCTAGTGAGTAACAAGACTACTACTACTACTACTACTACTACTACTACTGCTGCTGATACTACTAAAATTATAGTGATAATAATAATAATAATAATAATAATAATAATAATAATAATAATAATAATAATAATAATAATAATAATAATAATAATAATAATGGAATAGTTAGTAATAATATATCTAAAAAGTATTAATGGTATTAGTGAAATTTAATAATAATAATAATAATAATAATAATAATAATAATAATAATAATAATAATAATAATAATAATAATAATAATGATGATGATGATAATAATAATAATAATAATAATAATAATAATAATAATAATAATAATAATAATAATAATAATAATAATAAGGACATAAATTTTCTGTCGTTCATTTTTCTGTCAATGAGAATGCATGAAACTGAATAACGCATATCTGATAAGCGAAACTAAAAAAAAGAAAAGATGACTCTGAGTATGTAAACAAATCGTTAAATATGATAGGCGTTGTCTGGGAAGCTGATATTTGTGAATATCCGAAAGATATGAAATAGAATGTAAAAAAAGGAAACCACGAAGTATGATTATGTTGTAAGAAAAATCGAAGCTACTCTTGAATAGCCATGTTGTAAATTCTGCCGATTCTGTGTTGTGTTCGGAAAATTCTATTTCAAACGATTTTGTAATTCGGAATCTATGCTTCGCCGCGGTATTGCGTAAGCACACGAAACTCCAGAATTGAATAGAGAAAAAACAAACCTAAGTAAATAGCGTAATGCACCCAGTGTGAATGTTTTTTGTTGTTGTTACATATGTTACATATGCATATGATGTGAAAAATGTGAAAGTTAAAGTATGAATAATTTAAATGACTATTGTATTGACTCCAAAGACCGCTATACGGGTTTTACAGACAATCTACTTATTTCTTTATTCCGCCAATCGGGAATCTTTGTTCGCATTCCCGATTGGCGGAATAAAAGTATTTGGAATAGCGAGTAAAAACGCCCGGAACAAAAATGGTTTATTCAAAGGAGAAGTGAAAAGTCTGCTGCCGCTTCGTAGATGAATTTATTTTCGGTTGAAGATAGCATCATGGGATGTCAGTGATAAAGGCAGAGGAGAAAATGAGGCGATCTGTCTTGGCTGATGCCAAGGAACCGTTTGGTGATTGTCTGCAATCTCTAGGGGTGCTGAAGAAGTCATTTAGGGAACTAATGATATCGATGTGCCCTGCGAGCTGATTGGCCAACACTTGGCCAAACCACCTCACAGGAACACTGATACGCATTGAAAGTAAACCTCATTTATGACTGCTACATCAACCCCTGCTTAGGTTGAAAGCCGACAAAAAAATGAAGTGTAACAGTGGAAAAAAAAAAAAAATACAATATTCAATATGTGAATTTAGAGAAAAGGTTTTGTTTAGTTACGATAATGTATACCGTTCTAATTTAATCGACAAGTGATAAAAGCATCATTATTAGTTATAGCCTTTAATGCTCACATCATTGTAAACCGTGAAAATGGCAAATAATCTATAGTACGTCTACGAGAAAAAGAGAAACAAAGAGAGAGAGAGAGATAGAGAGAGAGAGAGAGAGAGATGGAGGGAAAGAAAGGTGAAGGTTTTGTAATATTTACATGTGATGTAATTTGTTTTTATGACCAAGACTAAACGTGTGCGTGTCTGCGATTTTAGATTGCTGAAGTGCATAGCCGCCGGATAAGTTTATAGAATTGTCATTTGGGAAAGACGTGTAGAGCAGGCATTTCGTATGCCGTTGCGTGCTGTTGTTTGTTCACGTACATATGGAATCGACGAGTGTAGGCACCGGCGATTGTAATTTTAGCCTAAATTTACACGTTATTCCCTGTAATATAGAAGTGTTTAATTTCAGGAGTTTATCAAGTTGGAATGTCAAAACCGTTACATTCTCAGTTGATTTCTATCAGATCTTATTTTCGAGCAAAATACCTAAAGTTGCGAAAAGATATTTCACGTCAGAAACTGAATCTTCCTTTTTTTATGCGACAGAGCGATTCTCTAAATGATTTCTCCGCCATAAAGTGTTTGACTTTGTAGTATCTTCGTCAATTCAGAAAACTATTATTTTCTAATGTTTCAACGGTGCGTGATTAATAAAATAATAGCGTAACAGTCACTTACAAATGTATAAAAATAGTTTTTTTTAACAAGGACATAGGTCTGTGTATTTACATGACATAGTAGTGTACTAGTTACTTGAATACTGGTTGGATTTAGTTATTTTCCACAAGGCCGGAAGGTGGGGGAAAAACTAGCTCCTACGTGGAAGCACTTTGGTTTACTACAAAAATAGCCAAGAACGTTATTGCCCGGTTGGGTCGCCTCAGGTGATCGACAATATACTAACCCCTCTCGAAGGAAGAAGTAATGCCTGGGTAAGGTCCCTATCTTAGAACCGAATCAAATTGCATAGACAAAAATGATATTGACATAACTCTAGATGAATCTGAAATAATAAATATAACTTTACCGCAGGCCGGAGAGTTCACGACCGAGATAGATAATGGTCGCCGTATCCTCAACCAAACCCGACGGATGTCACATAGCGAAGTATAACACATTTTAGGTTGACCTGTTAATCTCTTCGCTCTCAAAATGAGTCTCGCTGAACGACATAAAGTTTGCAAGCGATCACTACGAAACGTTTCTAAAGTGGGTACTTGGATCCTGGTACAGCTTTTGAACCAAATAAAACCGACGCAGATTTTTCTAAACAGCCGGAAAAAACTTTAACGAGGCGGCGTTCTAACATAAAAAATAATGTAACAACATTTAAAGCAAGAAAAGCACTCATCGTATGTTTATTATTATGCAAAAAATGATTTAGTTATTTTTTTTACGAAAAAATTAAATTACAATTTTTTTTCGATACTGGTTCAGCTTTTTATTTTTTTACCCTAACTCTAAACTTACCCTAACCTTACCCTTACCCTAACTCTAAACTTACCCTAACCTTACCCTTACCCTAACTCTAAACTAACCCTAACCTACGTTTAATGCCTTTGGTAACAGTTATTTCTTGACTATTTTGTCTTTTTGTTTATTCATCCCTTTCTTTTTCTCTGTTGCAAATTATTGATAAGGGCAAATTTACGAGTTAACTTGTCGTCTGCTTTTCTCACCTTCAGCATCTTCCGGCGGTTTAAGTAAACAGTCGGAAAAGGCTGAACGTTTTGTCTGGTTAAAAAGCTATACCAGTACCCGAAATTGATGTACGTCCGTTACATTTTACCATTACCCAACCTACCACTCAGCCCCTTAAATAACATGCCACACTTTCATGAAAGCATATACTACGAAATCTATGTACATGGTGATCCGAAAGACTTGCTACCGTACCAAAAAGTCACAATAAGTAAACGAACAATCGCTAATGTCGTCTAGTAATGTCTTGCATGCATATTTGATGCTGTCAAGCCCCATTGTGGTGTTTGGATTCGCGCGATCTCTACGTCGGACTACGGAATGACATTTATCTTTATCTCGTGTTCGCGATTTACCAATAAGATGAATGCTGTTTTGGGCAGTGAATGAGAAGGAAAGGATGCGGCGGAAGAGTGTGGAGTATGCGGCGTAGTAGTAGCTTAAAAGAGAGTTAGAGTTAGAGGATGATCTAAATAAATAAATAACATGAATAAAGTGGAAAAAGAAAAATACGAATCAGCAGTGTTTCAGAAAAATACTAGGTACTCTTAACGCACCTCGTTTCCGTGACTTCGCGTCGTCAACGTTCGGGCAGGTTACGGAAACGCTTGAGGGTTGACGAGGCGAAAACTGCCAAGTTGAGACTGGCAGACGATAAATTCAGACGAAGAAAATCAAAATAAAATACATATATAAAATTAAAGAACGAACAAACCAAAGCTAAACAATTGTTATTAATTAAATGTTTGTTTTTTTTTTGTCAAAGGAACCATTGTTAATCATGTTTTTAAATAAAATGTTTGTTTTTTTTGTGCACTAAAAAGTTTCAAAAGATGATTTTTTATATAACAAACAACGAAACAACTGAGTGCATACGACGACGATAGGGTTAGGGTTAGGGTTAGGGTTAGGGTTTAAGGTTAGGTGTTTTAATTCGAAAGTTTCCAATAGTAATCCTGTACAGAAAATAAAACTTGGCTACTTCAACCGGTACATACATTAACATTAACAGCATTCCTTCTCTTTCGCTACAAGTGACCGTTGCTGACAGAACTCAATGAGTCCTTCGGGAGATGCAACTCGATTGGTTAATAGTTTCGTCAACTCCCGGGCGCTTCCGAGACCTGCCCGAAAGTTGACGACGCGAAGTCACGGAAACGCGGTGCGTTGTCTATAAGAGTACCCAATAAATGCATACACTAATATACAATGTACTGACGTTGACGCAACGAATCAGAGGTCATCTAGTACAGTACTAAAACTCTGATAACCTTTCTTGCTTGATTATTTGTAGATTGAAAGTTAACAAATTTAAAGTAAATATATTGTATTGCATTATTGTTAACACTGAAACCAGAACCCGGTATTAAACCTTTTCGATTTGATTTGGCGTGAAATCTTATCCCAGAAAAATTGTGTCTAATTTCGTGATAGGGATGTCATAAATAAAGTTGCGTTTGATGTTTATGGATATCCGATGCGAATCCAGACATTAGATACTGTAAAAAGTCCTAACACAGGTAAAATGTTACTCGAGTGTTTGACTTTGACACTCAAAAACAGACACTCTCGCTATCTCCCACTCTCTTTCTCTCTCTCTCTCTCTCCCCCTCTCTCTCTCTCTCTCTATATATATATATATATATATATATATAGTTTTCAGGTTCGATTATTTTCGATAGGATTTCGAATCAGAGAGCTCTATGTCCGTTCAAACAGAGCATGAATAAGTTATGAGGTTTAAAAAGACTAAATATACATTCGGATTGTACACATTATAAGTTATTTCGACCTTAACTAGGTCTCCTCGGATGTGTTTCCAAACATATATATATATATATATATATATATATATATATATATATATATATATATATATATATATATGGATTCTTTTAAGCCAAACATTTTTGAGACTATAGTGGAGCAATTATGCACAATTAAATAATTAATCTATATCAAATGTGCATAAAAAGTATAAGCACTGAATAAAAGTCCAATTACTGCAGATATTAATATCAGCTCTATGGTTGATTTTTAGATCAACCAGATATATATATATATATATATATATATATATATATATATATATATATATATATATATATATATATATAAGGGAATGGTAGTTTGCTTGAAGCATTACCTTAACACAAGTAAGTATGAAGGTGAGAATTCCTTGGCATAAGCAATTCAATGTTGAGAACCGGAATGTGGAATATGGGATTAACAAAACTAAATGAAAGGGGACGGTAAATCTCGGGTTTATTGATTTATATTTCAAAAATTTTAAATATAAAATTGTAAAATGGAAAACTTACTGCTAAATATTTAAAGGTCAGAAATAGTAGAAACATTAATCATTTCAAGAGTAACAACCTCTCTTTATCAAAAAGAAAACAAAAATTGGAACGGCTGTTTCAGGTAGGGTAAACCAAGATGGACGCAGCTTAGCGTGTTGACGTTACGAAATTTCTTACAGGTAGCTATAAAACGGCAATTGTTTTAATCAATCGAAACGTACTATTATTTTCAATCTTAAAAATATGAATAAAATAATTATTTGAACGTTTAGACCTTTTTTGTTTGATTTTATTTTGGTTTTATGAAACGAAGAAAATCTATTTGTAAAAATTGATTTACGTTTAGCAATTATATACACAAGTAAAAGATGGGAATAAAAATTGTAAAGATACAATATTTATTACGTCATCATTTTCTCAAAACAATGTGTTTCAAATAAAATAAATTTATTTTTCCTTCGTTAAGCCATGGCGTTTGAAAGAATGAAATTTTTATCGTCAAGGAAATACAAACAGATAAGGCGGGACAGGAAATTACCAAAAGTCATAATTTGTAAAGATATAAAATAATATACAACAAATACAAATATAAAACATGTCCGATGCAAAGAGAAGAGGTTAGGTAAAAGTTCACCGTTTAAGGCGCCATGAAAATTGTAACAGCAGTTTTTAAAAACGATAAATCCAGGAAGGGTTGGCGTGAAAATTGTGAAATCTGTTGAAGTTTTGGAGAGGCCAAAACCATAAAAAGACTAAAGTAATCCAGTTGGGAAAGGTTGTAATGTAAACGTTTAGGGTGTAAGTTGTGTATTAAAAAACGTTTTGGAGAACTTTCATGTAGTTGAATTCAAAGTTAGATAGGAAGAAGTGGTTTCAACCCAAGGTAACGGAGCTAGAAAAACTAGCATCGAGACAGAAGTCAAAAAGTTTAATTATCTACCTCCCACAATGTAAAATGTGACACAAGGTCGGAAAGTGGGATTAGATAAGTCAGCACCCTAGAGGAAGAGCAGTTATGCCCCTCAAAAATGCCTGTGTAGCCCCGTCGGCATTCCCCGGTAGGGGCGCCTCAGGTGATTAGCAATAAACTAACCCCTTCTCAAAGGGTGAGAATTTATTTAGGCTAGTGCATTCCTCGGACACATTCATTTCTATTTAAATGAAAATTACATCCCTCGGATGTTAGGTATAACGCCTGTTGTGGAAGGGGAAAAGGTGGGCGTCGGGGGTCTTTGTGACATTTAAAGCCAACGCCTGTCAGCATTCCCAGGTGGGGGCGCCTCAGACGAAAGCAATAAACTGCCCATTCTCAAAATGTGAGAAGGAAAAGCCTGAGAGGGTGGACCCCCTATAACTGCACAGGACAAACCCACAGACCGGCAGAATCAAGCCTCGAAGGCCAAGACGATATCGGTATGTAGGGTGTAATATCCATTGGAACAGATACTACACTCTTAGCCAAAAGACCAAGAAGTACCAAGAATTAGCCGGTAGAAAAATTGAAATTAAACAGGTAACATTTAAAGAATTGGGAGGTAGCAAAGAAAGAGTAGTTAGAGGGGGGGGCAGATGATGTAAAAAAAAGTTTGGTGAAGGGCTGCCTGGATACACGCCAGCTTCAGATGTAAAAATACATTTTAAAGCAAGACGTGATTAAATAGGACAATAAGGTGGGGTGGAATATGTACATGCACACTTGCTGAACTGGTCTGCTTAAGCCAAACCTCGACTCCTTTTTAATTTGCTATATAATTGGGAGTGTTCAACTCTATCATCCTTATGCTAGTTGTTGGCTTCTAAATTGGTGTCTATACCCTGTGCTGATCAGGAGAATCGATATTAATAAAAACCTATATCGTCTCGGAAACAATCGTACAAAAACTGTTGTTTGTGTTGAATTGCCGTACTGAAGTTTACGAAAGATCTTTCTCTCTCTCTCTCTCTCTCTCTCTCTCTCCCTCTCTCTCTCTCTCTCTCTCTCTCTCTCTACATACATACATATATATATATATGTGTATATATATACACACACACACACACACACACACATATATATATATATATATATATATATATATATATATATATATATAAGCCCCTTTAAAGATGTAATAATCTAAAAAGTAGAGCCCCGTTTGAAATTAGAAAGTTTGATGTCATTTCTGCGATAAGCATGTTCCACTCGCGCGTTGACTACTGTAGACGACAAGACACGTCTCAACCTCCCGGGTAAGTGTATCTTAATTTCAATTACTGCCTGTGTAGATTTATCGCGGCCGTGCCGTCCTGAGCGTTTGTCTCGTCATTCTAGCCTGAATCTACGAACTGCGTTCGATCCCTTGCGACTGCCCGCAACCGCCACTTTTACACTGATGAGGGTAAGAGCCCGAAACGACGTCGTCTGTAGGGGAAAAACCGTTTGATATTTTAAAAAGTATTTATTTATATATATATATATATATATATATATATATATATATATATATATATATATATATATATACATATATATATATATAGTAAGTTATGAAAATATATTTAAGACAATTAAGCAACACAAAAGATTCCGCGTTTCACCCCCTTGGAGAATCGTCAGGCTAATAATGGGATGAAACGCGGAAGCTTCTGTGTTGCTTAATTGCCATAAATATAATTTTATAACTTACTACCTAGCTCTACTTACGTGTTGAGCACTGTTGAAGTAAATACTGAAAATAGATACATAAAAGATTAAATCTTTTTATAACATCGTATGTGGATACATTAAATAATATATAATATATATGTATATATATATATATATATATATATATATATATATAGTTGTGTTATAATGGGATAATTCCAGGAGGAAATCAGGGTATGAGAGCTCAATGTAGTAAACAGAGCAAGAATAACATAAAATATAATAACACTAAATCACATAATTGTCGATGCAATAATTTATTTCAACCGTGCGGTTTTTTAAAGCATCACTCAGACAATTACATTTTTGAGACTGATAGAAAATTGAATTTCCCTACGACAATTATACACAACCAGAGAGAGTGGTGGTAGCAACCAATTTGATACATCTTTTAGAGAGAGAGGGAAATTTAAAACTTATATTTAACTATGGCGGTCGAAGGTGGGGGATCTTTAAGTTAATCAACTAATAACTGCCGTGTCAAAATTATGACACATACGACTTGACGATATCATACATATAGACCACTTTACTCACGCGCATACACAAACCTAAATACGCACACATCCTATGAGCACGCACACACGTAACCTCACTCACACATTACCCTAACTAAGCATAATCACATACACAACTTTTATTCATACATCTCCAGATATCCGATCTTAACCTCAGATCATATTTGGAGGGTTCCCTCCAAATATGATCTGAGGTTAAGATCGGATTCTAACTCTACCTGATGAGATCTCAGTTTATAGTAACTGTTGATCGATAACATCGACATGCCTGTGTCGCAGATTTTGTACATGTCTGTGTA
>OY744531.1:110505207-110525207 GCA_963556195.1 Sepiola atlantica | reverse complement strand
GTTTCTGTATCATTTGTTACTTCGGGAGGGTAGATTCTTGGATCTTTTCAGCTAGACTCATTGGATGCTTTGCTCCGCTTTTCAAACTTTGAGTAGTGGTAGCAAAACAATAGCAGCTTCTTTTGTGCAACAGTCCATGGTTGGGCTTTTAAGCCTCTTATGTTTCTTTTTGTTGTTGCTGCATTTGATGGAGATAGGGGGCCAGGACCTTTTGTCTCAAGGCCTGATGGCTGACGCTGGTTGGCCTCTGTATTGAATGGAGCACCATTTCCAGAAGGAGGTAGGTTTACACCATTGCTTACATCTTCCCGCCTGATCTATAAACGGGTTGATGGGCCCTTTTTATCCTGGGTGCCGGCTTGCCAGTATTTATTTTTGTTTTTATTCATATTTTTATTATTCATTTCCTCATTGTCAACGGCTTCTAATTGTTTATTCGAAGCTGCCTTCTATAAGTAGAGGGGGTACCCCCGTCTGCAATTCGAGAGACGTGCTGGATGGCTTGAGGATACAGTACACCATTTGTTTTGAATATTTGGCCAGGGTATACTTCAAGTAAAAAGTATCCTCATGTCAGAGTCTCTGAGAAACTCTTGTACAGAGAGACCGAAGAAAGCCGAGGGTGGTGTCTAGTACGCATTCAAGTCATCCCCTGTTACTTTTTTTTAATTTTCTTATTTCTGTGTTCGTTAGCATAGGGACGAGGCATTCTTCAAAATGCCAGACCATCACATGCTATTTAGAGGCTCAACCGAGTGCTCTTTTAAGGATTTTGTCCGTTCCCTTAAGTGCAATTATTTGGATTTCTTTTGCACTTGGTTTTCCGGGAATACTTTCCAGATACTTTTTGAAATTTTTCTTCATGAGGCCTTTAGCTCCTATTATAACTGGGATAATGTTGATGCTTTGTAGTTTCCAGTTTCTCTTCATATCATACATTAGGCCTTGGTATTTTGTCACCTCCCTTTCTGCTCTGTTTAAGCCACTGTCATTTGGAACACTCACCTCAATCAGTGTTGCCTCTCTTTCTGCCTTATTTAATATGACTATGTTCGGTTTGACTGCTGCATTTTCCAGGTAGGTAGATGTAGGAACCACATAATCATAATGTATAGTATACTTATCGTTTCCCATAGTCCTCTCCGGTAGATGTTCCCAGGACTTAGTGCTACATTGGATGTTTAGATTTTTACAGATGTTCCAGTGTATGTATTTGCATACACCATCATGGCGCGTTGTGTAGCTTCCTTCTAAATCCCAGAATGTCTTGTTAGGTCACTTTTAGATTTGCAAATTATACCACAAATATGACAGCTTAGCACTGGAGGTCGTGCTGTTATGCCTATTCATAAAACTGTTGATCCTGTCTTTGGTTGCGTGATTTAAGATGATTTACAGGTCCAGCTTTTGACAAAAATAACTATCATATACAGTGCACTTCAGTTTCTGTTGTACACATACATACATACATATACTAGGGTATATAAATGCAGATAATAACAGAAATAGATAGATAGATAGATAGATAGATAGATAGATAGATAGATAGATAGATAGATAGATAGATAGATAGATAGATAGATAGGCTGGTGTGTATAATAACAGATACTAACAGAGATCTGTAGATAGATTGGTATATTGGGGAAACAAAAAGGCAGTGAACGATAGAGGAAAGGAAAGGGTGAGAGAGGCAGAGCGAAATATCTGTAATTTATGTGTTGTCTCCGGTTTAATATATCCAGATAGACTGGTTCCCCCTATGCTTGTAACACTAAGGGAAGTAATTCAGTGTATATTCAGTCAAACGCGAACATCAATAAGCAGCAGCTGAAAAAAGGTTAGCATTGTTTGTATACAAGGTGTGTGTATGTCAAGTGAGATCATACAAAGCATTAGCAACAGCTAACTTGAAGTATTAGTATTGTTTTCACATTTGCGAATATATCAGCAGCTAAAAAGAGATAGACAGATAGATTGATTAATTTAGAGAAATAAAGAAAAGGGGGTACTCTTAGAGAGAAAGCACCATGTTTCTGTGACTTCGCGTCGTCAACGTTCGGATAGGTCTCGGAAGCGCCCGAGAGTTGACGATACGAAAACGAGGCGAAAACTGTCGAACGCTAAATTGAAGAGTGGCAGACAATAAGTTCAGACAAAGAAATTCGAAGTAAAATGCATATATAAAAATTAAAAAACGAACAAACCATAGCTGTTATTAATTAGATGTTTATTTTTGTGTCAAAGGAAACATTGTTAAGCAAATGTTTTTAATATATATATATATATATTTTTGCACTGGAAAGGTTAAAAAGATGATTTTGAGCAAATGTTTTTGCTTTTTTTTTAATGTATTTATTTTTACATTTTTGTCAATGTGTTTTTAAACATTTGTTTTTCTTTTCTTAACAAAACAACTGTTTTAAAGCAAATGATTCATTTTTTTTCCAATCTTTTTTCTGTTTTCTTTTTTCTCCTATGACAGTTTCTGGGTTAGGGTTTAGGGTTTAGGGTTAGGGTTGAGGCTTGTCCAAAAGTGTTCTTGGATACTGGTTATGTTACGCTGAGCGCAGACGACGACATCGACGAAAGACAAGCAGAAAGAGAGGGCGTCGTCGTGAAAGTGGAAGGAAGATGGTCGACAGGGTAATTTTCTGCTATAAAATTCTATTTTGTTATTGAACGCGATTAATTTCTTCCAAAAATTCTCGACTGCTTGCTGAATGGCTAATGCCTGCTGAAACCTGATTGGATAATAGTTTCGTCAACCTTCGGGCGCTTCTGAGATCTGCCCGAACGTTGACGACGCGAAGTCACGGAAACATGGTGCGTTCCCTAAAAATGGGCAAGGTAGAGAGAGAGAGGCTTTAAAGAGACGGGTATATCATTATGACTTCACAGTATAAAATAATATCCATGCAAATCTCCGACAGAGCAAATAGCATCAGAAAATTAGGATTTGTATGTCCATCCTTAATTAGGTAAATAATGGTACACTGCCTGGCATCCATCTTTTCCTGAGAATATCGATCGCTTAAAGGTGCATATGCATGCGGCGTTCCAAGTTGGCCAGCCATATATACGTAATGTCTCCCCTCTACAACCACTCCGTCTCATCACCATCTGTGCTTGTTGTGCTCCAAGATGAAATGTACGCGCATAAATCGAACGAGCAATCATATATCGATAAATCGATGCTTCTCGATGCTTGATCACTTTGTTCACAGACAGACAATGCTTTATTGCGTCAAAAATAATACGGATATCATTAAGATGCGACCATTCAATCTGCGCGTTTAGCGCTGATGAAAACTCATATTTCTAACTGAAGCCGTACACATCGACGAAGATTGTCTGTATTTTAAATGAGAGACTGATGAAAATGCTTTCAAATCTATGGGTGATATAAATGTGACGGACAAACAGATCAACCGATTGAACAAACAAGTGACGAACAAAGATTCTTAAATGGAAAGTTGGAAACGAAAGAAAAGATTAAATACTATCTTAGTGAGACATACGGACAGATCGATGAAAGTAAAATGACATCACATTAGTAAATATTCACACACACATACACACACATCTCTCACTCTCTCTCTCACTTCATATATATATATATATATATATATATATATATATATATATATATATATGTGTGTAAATATATATATATATATATATATATATGTATATGTGTGTGTGTGTGTGTATATATATATATATGTATATATATGTATATATATGTTTGTATATATATATATATGTGTGTGTGTTTGTGTATGTATATATATATATATATATATATATATATATATATATATATATAAATATATATATATATATATTAGCAATAGAAAAGCTAAGAGTGACACAATACAAAATGGAACGCATTATGCACAGCATGATAGAAAAAGGAACACCTTGATCAGACAGCAAACTAGAGTAAGCGACATCATCACTAGCATATGAATGGCAAAACATAGATGAACAGGTCACCTTTCGATATGTACAGACAACAGGTGGACATATAGAGAAACAGAATGAACACCGAGGCAATGAAAAAGACCTAGAGAAAGGTAAAACATTCGGTGAAGAGACGACCTCGATAGTATACGAGTTTCTACTTAGCCACGATTTACAAACGATGCCATAACCAGGGATGGTTCCTCCTAGAAGAGTGATAAAAAACCTAATGATGTTGATGATGATGATGATGATGATGATTATGATTATAATGATGATGATGATGATGATGATGATGATGATATAACATAATAAATATGATATATCCTAGTTCATTGAAAAACATTTTATTCACAAACAATTGTTTCTGCCGATTTTTGCAAATATAAACGTAACAATTGTTTTTGTGCACACACACATACGTATATATATATATATATATATATATATATATATATATATATATATATATATATATATATATATATATATATATATATATTGCTTTTGACACCTGAGGATGATTCGCCGAAGAATCGAACACGTTCGTGAAATCTGTGAAACCTATGGAACATTTTTAATTTTTTAAAATTTAATACATCATCAGAAAAATTGAAAAAAAACAGACGATTTTAACAATGTTTGCATAATATATATATATATATATATATATATATATATATATATATATATATATATATATATATATATATATATGTGTGTGTGTGTGTAGAGAGAGAGAGAGAGAGAGAGAAAGAGATGTCATGTATTTTTTAATTTGTTTGCGATTCTTCAATTATTTATACCTTAATGTAAGTTGTGAATAATCTTCCCTTAACCAATGTGATGGCCCCAGATGCGGAGAGACATAAATATGTTTCTACCTTTAATTATCTACGGGCACGTGTTTCAGCGTTTACAACTTAGCGAGATTCGATACTAGGACCTCAGAGTCTAAAACCTGATACATTACCACTGAGCCAATCCCTGCCAGTGCTGGAATATATCGCATTTTATGGATTTTATTTACTTTTTTATTTTGTTTTCGATACTTTTGGACAAACTTAATTATTTAATGACCTTAATAAAAAGCAATATATCCTAGCACTAGCGGGGACTCAGTTGTAGAGCTCCAGGCTCCAGGTTAAGCCACGCTGATAAGTTGGAAACGACGAAATACGAAATACGTGTCCGTGGATAATTAAATTTGATATATATATATATATATATATATATATATATATATATATATATATATATATATAACATTAGTGTATTTTTGTGTATGTGTCTCATTGTATGAAATTCAATCCATGTGTATGTGTTTTCGTTAGATTCTGTTATACATGTATCACTTACCTCCTTTTGTGATTGTCTCAGTGTCATTGTTTGCTTTTTTATTGTTTTGAATTGCATCTATTTTTTGGTAATCTATTTATTATTAAGTAAGCTTGTTTGAATTTTGGACGCTGTTTGAAATTCTTATCCACACTGGGATGGGGACTGATTCATAAAATTGAGACTACTATAAAATAATAATAATAATAATAATAATAATAATAATAATAATAATAATAATAATAATAATAATAATAATAATAATAATAATAATAATAATAATAATTATTATTATTATTATTATTATTATTATTATTATTATTATTATTATTATTATTATTATTATTAACAGAAAGGATAAGGACATAAACTGAAGACGGTCCTAGAAAACGAAAATGACAATATCCTTTTGCACATGAAGGTACACACTAATAAACTCAGAGATATAATAGATAGATAGTATCTGTTCAGGAATCAGTTCGCAGTGAAAACTTATAAATGACACGACATAAACACTGAAAATAAAGAAACCAACGATTATAAGACCACAGAACTCAATGAGGAAGAAACAGAAGTCGAACACATGAGATACATTATGAACGAGGACAAAACGAAACTCCCATTCGTAAGGATAAAAAAATTGAAAAAAAGTAAAATTAGAAACAGAAAAGGTGAAAAGACTCCTCTTATACATCTCAATAGATAATATTACAGACTGAAACGACTTGTTATCCAGTATCAACGACACTATACATAGAAACAAAATCCGGTCAAAAGAATGGACCAACAAAGCTTGAATAGAAAAACAGATTGGAAACCGAAATCAATAAGCTACAAAAGTAGCTAAAGCTGTGAATCAGGCTAAAGAGAACAGAAAACGACGGAAGAGAAAAATATGGCAAAGAAGAAGAAGAAGATGAAAAAAAAGAAGAAGATAAAAAGAAAAGAAAAAAGAAGAAGAAAAAGAAGAAGAAAAAGAAGAAGAAGAAGAACTCAACAAGAAACATACAAAGAACTAATACAAAACTACTACAAAAGGAAGGAATACGTAGAAGATACAGATATACAACTAAACAGTACAAAAATAGGACATCTGGAAGCAATGAAAAGTAGTTTTACCAAAAGGTAAATGAGTGAAGAACAAAATGAGAACAGCCGGACCAGAGAATTCTAGCGCAGTACATGGGAAAGCAATAAGATCACAACAGAAATGCCGAATGGCTGAAAAACATGAGAGAAGAGCTCGAAGAAATTAAAAAAGAAAAGGAAACGAAATTAATGAAGAAAAACTGCAATAAGGAAAGCTGGAAAGCACGATGCCTTATCTGTAGCGATTTCCATAACAAATAGAATTGCGGAATGCAAAAGCGTGCACCACTAGAGATAAAAAGGGAGAAAACTGGGAACAGCAGAAGGTATAGAAATAGTCAATCATGGCGAATGACAAACATGATAGCTATACATATCTAGGAGGTCTGAAAGCGAACGCCATCACATCATCAGAAATGAAAAAGGAGATTGGAAGAAAACATCCGAAAAGAACGACAAAACTCTTTGAACCCAACTTATATAGAAGAAGCATAATAAAAATAAATAAATACATGCACCCTTTTATATGAATCATGTTCCCTGGAAAAGTAATGGAATTCTGGACTCTTCATAATGTGCACAAAAGAAGAGCATGCAGCTGAACCACTAATGAAGATGTACAATGTATTATATCCGAAAGAATGATACTCACCGACTATATTTATTTAAAATGGATAAGCGCGGAAGAATTTTTTTTAAAACATAGTTCACCCCAAAGAAGGCAAACCGCCACTGTAGACGTAAGGGGCTACTGAGAAAAAGGGTGAGAGTTTTTTTTCTTCTTGGGAGCTGTGCAGCGAGATGTCTGTTTACATTAGTTTTAAATTTCTGCATATCAATACCGTCAGGAAAACATGGAGCAGGGGGGGGGGGTCCAGAGTCCAGCAGCACGAGGAAAGAAGCTTTGGAGTAGAAGGCTTTTCGGCATCTGGAGACCTCCACAGTGAATGGATGGCATTTGGCAGATTGTCGGGTTGGTCTAGTGAATTTACGTCGTGGGGGCACCAGAGTAGCAAGTTAATCATATACTGGTAAGTATAGAAGACTATGTTGATTATATGATAAAAGAACTAGAAAACTACATGAGCCAAAGTAATATGAACAATACAAAAAGCTGTGAAACAAAGAGGCGAGAAAAGCAAATAAAGAAGAGAAATTAGAATCACATAAATAAGGGGCTGTTTGGGCTTTTTTTTTCATGCCAACTGGGTAATCCTTGGCACCTTTTGATTCTACGCTCCACAATTTGTTTGCAACAATTATCAAAAAGGCAGATAGTGCTGAAAATCTGGGAAGACTTGTTGTCACTCAGACTCCAGAGAATACCTTTGTTATTGCCGCGAGCAATCATTGATCAGAACTTATATAGAAAACTCCTTGTAAGAAATTAATAATAATAATTCAATGGTAAAAAGTGTTTTTGCATCAGTGGTCGAAACATGCAAGGAGTGTTGAAAATCAGAAGAGACGTTTTTTTCTCTCAAACTCCAGGGAACATCATCTGTTTTTGCCAGTGGCAACGATTCATATAAAATGTGAGTAAATAATAACTATCCACTAATCATTGATGCAGTTGGTCTATACGATGACTATAAATACCTGTGCATTCTTGAAGCAAATCAACAGAGAGGAAGACGATGATTATTAAAACAGAATACCTAAAAAGAACGAGAAAACTCCTTGAAAATAAATGTGGGCAGTATCCAATGTAAGATACTTTGGATTCTCCATAAACAGAACAACGGAATAACTTGGAAGTGGTAAACAAAAAACTAGGGAGACCAATGACTATGCACAATGCGTTGCAACCGAAGGATTATACTGACAGACTCTATTTAAAATAGAAACACATGGAAAGGAGACTGGTGAGTATTGAGAGCTTAAATCGCATCATAATCGAATGCAGCAAGCTAGCCGAAAATGAATATAAAAATAGACATAACTGAGTTCTACTACTAAAAATTGTGCAAACGACTGTCATCCTGTCAAATATTACAAGAACAAACCTGATCCAATAGTTGGAAATTACATGCACACAATCCTGAGACATAGAAGTTCAAAGAGACAATCTCACCGAAGCAAGAAGTCTAAACATAATAATAGTAAACAAGAAGTAAAATACCTGCCAAATAATAGATTATGCAGCTCCAGTAGATGAAGGAGTGAAACACAAAGCAAATATATGGAGCTTGCCATAACAACTAGAAGGATTATGGAACATGGAGAAAATTACTATAATACCAATAATTGTAGGGACACTAGGAACAGTTCAGAACAAAAACTGGAAAAGACTATGAGAAATTAGAATCAAAGAGAGGATAGACACAATACACACCATTGCACTGATATAAACCACCAGTATATAAAGAAAAATGCTTGAGTGCGGAAACCAAAAAATATATCCAGCTGACACCGACCAATCGCTGGTGTTGAAACAAAATGTGTATACACAACTTAAACATACGAAGTCGAACCGAAGAGAATTGAGACTGCAAGTGTAGAAAATCTTATTGGTTGATACTACAGAAAATGGCCGTAAAAGTCTGAGAGGGTGAAAAGACCTAGGAGAGAAAACACCTACTAGACTTCCACTGGAAGCGCATGGAAAGACCTGGGATCCGATAGAGGCTTATTGTCACGGACCCAGAAAAAGACATTGGCCGTTATCAGCGAGATGTAATAAGTGGTGATCAATTGTTGCGAGAAGACAAAATAACTTGCAATGGTCATCGAAAAAAGCAAAGAGTAATAGAAACTCGAGGGACTTATTGTCATTCAAATTCCAGGAAACACCACCTTTTTTTTCCAGTGAGCGATCATTGGTTATGACTTGTGTGAGAACTCCTATCTAGTAAGAAATAATAATAATAATAATAATAATAATAATAATAATAATAATAATAATAATAATAATAATAATAATAATAATAATAATAATAATAATAATAATAATAATAATAATCCCAGTGTTTTATTAAATCTATGCTGAGCATTAGGCAGTCTAATACTACTAAATCAGCAGTGACAGTGGGAGGATAGGCTTAGAATATAACATATAGATTTAAATAACTGACCAGAAGATAAAAAACCAGCGAAAAAAAAAAACAGAAGAAAAATAGCGTACGTGCAAATGGCACTGCTGGTTTAATATTACTAAACTGGAACAGTATTCAGGAGAATCTACAAAATTATAGGTTAGCACCTTTCATAACGAATAGAAAAAGTCTTATTTTCATGAATAAATGTTTCAACGCTGATGATCCTTTGCTTTCCCCCTTTTTATAATTTTTATTTATTATTATTTGTGTTTGTTTTGTTTATCTTATCTTTAATTTTATTTATTAATTTCTTTTTCCTTCCTCACAAAACGTTTGGAATCCCGGGGGTGAGAGAGAACACGAGAAAGAAATTAAGTACGTTCACTGCATATCCGTATGCTACGTATGTTGGCCTATATTTAAGTCGATTATTCTCAGCTTTAGGAAAACCCGACGTTGTCCAGTAACAAATGAGTATGTGTCCGTATTTCCCCAGCCCTGAACTCCGATATAAATCATATTTTTCCTTTTATTTTATTTCTAATCTCTTCCTCTTGTGACTGAAGAGTTCCACAGTCAACCGAGTTAATTGTAAAGACTTTCACGAGTTCAGTCAGTTAGCTCAGTCAGTAACGACTGATACCGCATACCTCAGGTTCGCGGTTTCGTTTTCCAGTATCGGCGACAAGTTTCTTTATTGTTTACTTATTTATGTAAAATAAGTTTCTTACGTTTAGAAAAATAAAAATGTAGAATCTGTTTGGTCTCAAGATGGCATCCTCTCAAATATTACCAAATTTCTTTCGAAAATGTGGGTGGGTTTATTATTATTATCGCCTGAAACTCTTGAATTCGTAAGGGGTGCCGATCGGAAGATAAAGGTATTTCTGAACCAATCCGGAGTACCCCATTCCTGGGGAGATCATTTTAAAGACCGACTTTGTATCGTAAGAAGGTAAGTAGATAGATAGATAGATAGATAATGTTCTCCCTATCCAAATGGATGGAGAGATAACCGTCTGTGTGTTTGTTTCTCCTGTCTTCGTGCATGTCGATACGTGCAAAAAATGAAGCAACATCTGACCTACCATTGACAGCATTCAAATGTGTCGCTGCCTTTCCTTTTACCCTAACCCTAACCCTAATCCGCTACCACATTTCCATTCAACTCTTCTCCCACCCGCCCCTGTATTTCCCCACCTTCCCTCTTTCATTTTTTGTGGCACAGTTTTAGATGGAGAGAATCAAAGATGTGGACAACAGAGTCTCATAATCGATTTAGTCTTGTAAATTGTGAGTAAAAACTCCATCTCTCTCTCTCTCTCTCTCTCTATCTATCTATCTATCTATCTATCTATCTATCTGTCTGTCTGTCTGTCTCTCTCTCTCTCTCTCTATATATATATATATATATATATATATATATATATATATATATCTTTCCATCCATTCCTTTTCTCTCAATGTCCATTTACTTCCTCTCGTCCCAATTTTCACACTCTTTTTCTCTTTCGATTCCTCTATTTATCGTTTTCCTCACACACACACATATATATATTAAGCACATACTTTCATACGAACATACATAATTAATTGACAGATGCACATATACAGATAAATTGTGTAATATTTCTTATAGATGTTATTTCAATGTATTTTCTTCTTTCTCATAATTTTATAAACGCTTTACTGTCTATATATATATATATATATATATATATATATATATATATATAGTAAGTTATGAAAATATATTTATGGCAATTAAGCTACACAGAGGTTTCCACGTTTCATCCCCGTTAGGGAATGCCATAAATATATGTTCATAATTTACTACCTAGCTCTACTCACGTATTGAGCACTGTTGGAGTAAATACTGAAAATTGATACATAAAATATCATATCCCCTTATAACATTTTATGTGGATACATGAAATGATAATATTAATAATGATAATATATATATATATATATATATATATATATATATATATATATATATATATATAAGAAATATTTGTTATTGTTTATTATCTATGTACGTATACGTTTCGTCCTTTTTAATAATCGGGACTCATCAGCATAGATATATGATTATTCACTACCGGTCATGCGATTCGAAACCCCGGATTACAAGTATTTGGCACTCAAATCCGACGCCTTAACCACACGGCCAATTTTAGACACCGAATAAACGGTGATAATTTTAACACTTTATCAACGGCTTAACGTCTAGAGCGTTCTACTTCTTTTTAATGGGAGGAATGATGCATTTAAAGCTAATGACGTCATGCTGTGTTAATACTACACTTACAGTGCTCTACTTATTCGAGGAGCGACAAATAATAATAAATATTTGTTATCGTTTATTATCTATGTACGTATACGTTTCGTCCTTTTTAATAATCGGGACTCATCAGCATAGAGATATGATTATTCACTACCGGTCATGCGATTCGAAACCCCGGATTACAAGTATTTTGCACTCAAATATATATATATATATATATATATATATATATATATATATATATATATATATATATATATATATATTTATATTCGCCTGCTGGAGTGTTTCCAGCAGAATTGCTTTAGGCACTTGCTTAACATCTGTCGGGATAGCTTTACCTCTGACACCGAAGTTTTGGGACGAGCTGCTGCTCCAAGCATCAAGTCTCGTATAAGGAAACGCAGAAACGCTGGTCATCTAATTTGTCTTACTGATGAAAGACTGGCCCAGCAGGTGATCTATGGAGAACTAACTGGGAGTACTCGTCCACAGCAAAAACCTCGTAAGCGATTCAAAGATTGTCCCAAAGACAATTTGAAGTGCTTTGGAATTGATGTTGGAGGATGGGAGGCGGTGACTGTAGATAGGTCAAGGTGGAGGAAAGCGCTTTTAGAAATAAGCGAGCTTTTTGAAAAGACTAGGATGAAACATCAGCAGCAGAAGAGAGTATTGATTTACTCCTCTCCAGGAGTTAGGCACAAGGCCAGTTTTTACCTTACTCCCACAAGTAAAATGTGACCCAAGGTCGGGTCGGGAAAGTGGGGTTTAAAAATTGCCTGGGCAGCCTCGTCGGCATTCCCCGGTAGGGGCGCCTCAGGCAGTAAGCAATAAACTTACTCCTCCCCAAAGAGGAGAGGCGAAGCCTGGGAGGATGGACCTCCTAGAGCTGCACAGGACATACCCATAGACCGGCGTAAATCAAGCTCCGAAGACCAAGACAATACCAGTCTATGGGATGAAGTATCCATCGGAACAGATAGTAGCGAGGAAGAGACGGGACGTGACACCTCCAGCACATGGAGGAAACATGGAACACCTAGGATGCCAAGAGTGCAACTTAGTAACTATGTCACGTGCAGGTTTGTTGAATCATCAACGAGTGCATGTTTTGTAAAATCAACCACGGACAAGAGATGGCATATATATATATATATATATATATATATATATATATATATATATATATATATATATATATGCGTGTGTGTGTGTGTGTGTGTGTGTACACTGTAGTTCTTCAATGATCAAATAGCACCAGTATATAAATAAACACCATTCAAAATTAAATGCACTGGACTGGACACATGGTTAGGATGAAGGACAAACGACTTCCTTAACAGCTGTTCTACGGCGAAATAGATAGAGGGGAAATACCACAACATACACCAAGAAAAACGTTTAAGGATGCCCTGGAAAACAACCTGAAACTACTTGAGATGGATGTAGGTAATTGGGAAGCACAATCGGAAGACCGACCACAATAGAGGAAAAACAGAGTAAGATGTAAGGATTTTGAAGAGCGTCGTGTAGATTATGCTGTCTTAAAGCGTGTTTTAAGAAAGCAGAATGAAAGTATAGTGTCAGAGAATATGCAACAGGAACTGAAGTGCACTGTATGTGATAGGTTTCTTTTGTCAATAGCTGGACTTGTAAATCATCTTAAATCACACAACCAAAGACAGGATCAACAGTTCTATGGGGAGGCTATAACAGCACGACCTCCAATGCTAAGCTATCATATTTGTGGTCTAATTTTCAAATATAAAAGTGACCTGACAAGACATTCTGGGATTCATAATGTTAACATGCAGGCACAATTAGCAGGAAAACGTTTTTTGTGTCATATATATATACGTCTATGTAAGTCTGAAGCTGGATTAAAGAGCCACAACAACTAAATGAAGAAGGAAGAAGCAATCACCATGTATATAGATTGATAATAACATGAAATCAACTCATCAAAATAGGAATCGAACCCAATCAAGACAGCAGTACTAGCACACAGAGAGACGAGTTTGCGGTTAGGGTTAGGGTTAGATCGCGTTATAACAATAATAAATAATCAATGTTGCTCAACGTAACATTTTACTGCAGTTTCATGTCACAGTCGATCGTAAGAACAGTATTAATTGAATAACAAAGGTTTTTCTTCATACCGTTCCTTTCATTAAAAAATTGAATCAAAGCTTCTTTAGACTATAATATATATATATATATATATATATATATATATATATATATATATATATATATAAAATATTAGGCTAGACTTTAATTTTTGTTGTGCAACTAGTATAATTCCGACATAACATTAGTGTTTTTTTTGCTCATTCCGGTATTGTTTCCGATTGTCTTAGCATTCTTCTTTACCATGCAGGTTCAAGTTGAATTTGTGCTTATGGATTGCTCAACTCTTACTTCATTAAAAACCCTTCGCACTTGCAACCTTACATCCATTGTCTCTCGAGGCTGATGTATATATATATATATATATATATATATATATATATATATATATATATATATACTATGAATATTTTTTAAATATTAAAGTGTTTTTATACCTACAGACGACGTCGTTTCGGGTTTTCTACTCTCATCAGTGCATGAGTGGCAGTTGGAAGCGGTCGCATGGGCTTGAACGCAGTTCATAGATTAAGCCTAACGCCCAAGCCCACACTGCCGCGAGAAATCACAAGAAGCAGTAATTGAAATTAATCTACACTTATCCAGGAGGCGCGGGCACTAGTATATATATATATATATATATATATATAGGCGAACATTATAAAATAACACGGAGTCTTGATAAGACTATTTTTATTTTTTCAATTTTCCGAATGGTCCATTTAGTGTTTCAGTCTGTATGTAAGTTCATGGGTTTCTTGTTCCATTTTCTTTCCTTTTTCGCAAGTACTTTCGATTTGATTCGTCGAACTATCTTCAGACAATGTTAGTTGTAGTTTCTTTAAAATATGTTTTACTGTTGAGTTTTTATTATTATTACAACGGCCAATAATATATATATATATATATATATATATATATATATATATATATATATATATATATATATATATATATATATATATATATATACTAGTGTACACTCTCTTTTTCAAAATTGATGAACAATTTATGATTCGCTAGTGTTCTCTTTCGCTATGTATCTAGATATACATTACTAACATATTCATATAAAATTATAGAATTGTGTTTCAGAAATTTAATTTTTTATAAATAAATTATTATCACTTCCGATGACCTAAAGAAAAAAAAACGATTATAGAGTGGAGGATCTTCCCGAATTCATTTTAGATGGAGTAGCTTTCGGGGTGTCTATTTGCTTTCTCGCTTCTCCACACCACTCTTAGAAGAGTAGAAAGTAAACTTTCGGTTGACTTTCGGCACCATCGTAACGTACATTTCCCTAATTTTGTTCTTTATTCCTCACATGTCATGAGCGATGTTTCTGACAAAGAGGGAAGAATTGCTGTTTTCTGGGTGGGAAACACTTATCGTTGGCTATTTTTTCACCTTGAAGTATTTTTTAGCTCCTTACATCAAGTGGTTTCATGCCTTTGTCTGTAGCGATTTCCATTGAAATAATGGATTCGTTTGGGGGCTAGAAAAAGTCACGTGTTTTACTCGCTAACTTCTGTGTGACGGTATGAAGGTACATATATTTATTTATTAATGTACAAACAAATGCGCATTGGTTTTTATTACAGAATGGATGATTAGATTATGTCATACCATTGGTTTCGTGTAACATGTAAATATCGTCTGTAATATGTAAATATTACTCTGACAATTGAGCACACACTTCTAAGAAATTGTTTATATTAAATATATACATATATTATTATTATCATTACTATTTTTTATGTGTACTCACTAGGACTTCTCACGCATATCATCGTCAGTTATTGCTCACACCGAAAACAACCAGTGGTATTTCCTGGACTCCGGGTGACAACAAGCCTCTCCAGATTTCCAGTATTCTTCACCTCTTTTCAATAACCATCGCAAATAACCTTACGGTACTGCAACAACCTCTTATCATTGATTTCTTGCTGGTAAGGACCATTGGTCTTCTCTGGGATTTGGGTGGGAATAAGCCTCCCCAAGGTTCCAGCATTTTCCAGTGGAGGTCTGATTTGTGCTGTCCCTCCTCGACCCTCTACAAATATTTTGTCTGGTGTCAGCCTAGGCCGGCACCATTTTTCTTTTTTTTTAATATTTTTTTAATTGTTTTATTTTTAATTTAATTTTTTTTTGGAGTGGGATTATTATTATTATTATTATTATTATTATTATTATTATTATTATTATTATTATTATTATTATTATTATTATTATTATTATTATTATTATTATCAAATAATGTATTATATTTCTACACCTATGTGTATCAGTATCTACTTCAATAGTTTTTTATGTAACTTGCTCTTTTTCATTATATATATATAAATATACTCATGAATAGTAAGCTAAACCGGAAATTCTCTGTTTAATTCTCGAAGACCAACTCTTGTATTGCGAACAAGCTTGCCGTATATAAACTTTTCAAAAACTGTGCTAATAACAGAGAGAATACTAACAAGACGATACTTAAGTAGGCCAGGTCAGTCACCAGTATTTTTAAAGATAGAGACAACAGAGGAGTCCTTCCAGCACGAAAGGAAACAGGACTGAGACAAACAGAGATTGAATAATTTAGAGAGGATAGAATAAAAGTTTAGGGACACAACGCTTGAGAACAACAACAGGAATAGAATCAGGACCGGAAGCTTTAGACTGGTCAAGATCAGAAAGAACCCTAGCAACCATCTTTAGAGTGATAATGACAGAATCAAGAGACTGATCCGTTTTGAAAGGAAAATCAGGAAGAACAGCACCAGAATCATCAAGAGAAGAATTGTCAGCAAAAGTACGAGCATAGAGATCAGCCTTATCCTTAGAAGATGAAATAACCAGAAGACCATTAAAAAGAGGAGAAATAACAAACTTGCCACTATTCATAACACTATTTAGATTCTCCAAAAATCACGAGGGCTAACCCTTTGGGATATAGTTACGAATCATTTGAGAATAGCTAGACTTAGCCTCAGTGATTGCTTTCTTATAGGCATTGCTATCTTTTCTGTAGATTGTCTAGAAGCCTCAGAACCATCCCGACGATACTGATTAAAGTAATGATTACAATGATTACAATGAGCAATGGTAGAAGCACAAACAGATGAACAAGAGAATGAGGTTTGGTTTGAAACTTATGCTGAGGAATGAAGGTGTAACTTTCAGCAAGAAGCCAGCCAGTAACCTCCTTAGCAGCAGCATTCGAAGACATACCAAAAGTAGGACCCCATGGAACGTCACATAGGGAGCTGTGAAAGCTATCCCAATCAGCCTTCCTGTAGTTAAACGTCTTCCTATGGAAGGGACGATCAATAGAAGACTTTACCGAAATATCCACCTCAACATCAACAGCAGCATGATCAGAAAACCCAATGGAGCAGGAGAGGAAATAGAACATGAGTCAGGGACAGAAGTGAGAAAAAGATCAAGTAAGGATGGTTGATGAATATCATTATAAGGAAAACGTGTGGGGAAAGTGACAATTTGTCACAAGTTATGAGACAGAGAAAAGTAAAGACAGATTCCACCAGCTAGATCTTTGCGGTGAGAGTGAGGGAGCCAGTCAGAATGAAGTCACCAATAACAAAGATGGAGCTTGATGGATGAATTTGAAATACCTCATCAATACTCCTGGATATAGCATCAACAATAAAGCAGCCATTGTCAGAATGTATATAATTACAGTTGTAACTATACATTAGTTTGATATGAGAGAGAGAGAGAAATGGAGATTCATATATACCGACAGTAGTATGTTTAAAACGGCTGAAGGCAATGCAAAGTGCCGGGTAGGGTGTAAGCTGGAAGGAACAAAAATAATAAATCGAAATGCGACTTACTATTTATTTTTTCTTACATAACAGCAAGTGTGGTGTTGGCTGTGTGTGTGTTGTCCGGATGATTATTAAAAATAATTTATTTAATATTTCGGGAAAAATCCGTCTGTGTAGAGAATTAACCAAAATGAATGCCAGAGAGTAGGGTAGGGGCAAACCAGTCCCGCAGAGAATAAAAATTAATAAATTTTAAAGTTATGTTTGATAGTTTGGTATGGTTTGGTAGTTTTGTTTTACGGCATATCAACCCTTTTTGGGTTATTTAATGCCGAATCTGGTCATTATAGTAAAAGTTTTTATGCTTCAAGTTCTTTATATCTTCAAATGTTTAATCATCGTTTTTGGTTTGGTAGTTTTGTTTTACGGCATATCAACCCTTTTTGGGTTATTTAATGCCGAATCTGGTCATTATAGTAAAAGTTTTTATGCTTCAAGTTCTTTATATCTTCAAATGTTTAATCATCGTTTTTGGTTTGGTAGTTTTGTTTTACGGCATATCAACCATTTTTGGGTTATTTAATGCCGAATCTGGTCATTATAGTAAAAGATTTATGCTTCAAGTTCTAAAAATAAAATAAAAAAGGGGAGGGAGAAAGGGAGAGGGGCTGTTGTTTTTGGTTTTGGTTTTGTAGAACATAATTAAGTTTTACAAAAAAAAACAACAAAAAAAACGTCAATGTAGGTGAATTTCGTCTCAGGGAGCCACAGGGCAGCCTGATCTGGTATCACCAGAAAGTTATGTATATATATATATATATATATATATATATATATATATATATATATATATATATATATATATATATGTTGAGAGAGAGAGAGAGAGAAAGAGAGAAAGAGAGAGAGAGAGAGACATGCAGACAGACAGACAGAGAACGAGAGAGATGATGATGATGATGATGATGATGATGATGATGATGGTTATGATGATATCCCATAACGTCAATGGACGTTGTCAGGGAGTCTGGCAGATATTTTTTTTTTTATTCGTCATGACTTTTCTGTGGACATGATGGAACCTGATAGAGCCCATGTCCTCTCCAGGCCACATACAGCACCTGGTATTCCTGAATGGTCATCCATTTAGTAATATTCAGGCTCAACGTTTCTTAACTTCGGGGAACCAGTGTGTTCACGTGCTTTTGCCGAAACAGTAGAGAAGATAAAATATCTGAGAGTTATTGGGAAAAAATATTTTTTAGTAAAAAATATTATTTTTTACAATAAAAAAAACATTAGATTTATAATTTATATTCTTAAATCGGTTTTACTCTATTGAACGCACTGCCCCCTGGAGGCCTTATCGATTGAACCGTAGACACCATGAGCCATTAAAAAAGATGCGACAATTTTCATTTTTTTGGGGGGGGGGTACTATTAACCGCAAGGACGCGTGGCGCAGTGGATATAGTACTAAGTATGGGTTCAATCCTCAGTGCGGACGATACGAAGAATTGCGAATTATTGAAGACTTCTTCCCAGTCATGGCAGATGGAGCAAGTGCATGCCACCCCCGTTGATTAAATAAAGGATTCCGTTTGAAATTCCGTCCAGATTCCTGAGTTCGACAAAGTACACGTGAAGAAGGTTGGAGGTTACATCGGCCGAAACGTTGTAATAAAAACACCCAAGATGAGAACAGTAGTCCGAATATACCAAATTCTACGAATCATCAACCCTCATCTCAAAAATTCCGAAGCATATATAAAACTTGAAACTATACCTTTAAAAACCGGTTGTCGAGATACAAATTTCGAAACATCAGATTTCGTGCTTGGAATGTGCATGTGTAAAAAAGCTCGACATGTGTGAGGTTTTATAACAATAACAAATCATTTTGGATAATTAGAATGAATTTAGAAAACTCGTCTTATCTGATCTGCATGAAAGTGTTCAAATTAGCCAAATCTTTTATTCATGATACCTTAACCTTACAGTACTGTTTAATAAAAATAATAAATAATAAACGTAGATTATCTTAACACTGTAGTCTCACTAGATATTCAATCACCAGAAGTGTCATTCTATAATCCTTACCATCATAATATATTTGATATTAAAAATATTTACTGGCATAAAATGACGATTGGATGTTCTGTGAACCTCTTGTTAAGTGTTTATCCAAATGTATATATATATATATATATATATATATATACAGAAAATTAGTACAGCATCAGTACCGTCGGTTTCAAGCTCAGAAGGACTTAACCATCCGACGGTACTGATGTCGTACTAATTTTCTGTACCAAAAAATAAATAAATTATCCGCTTTTAATTTTAATTCTCAATTAATCAAGCACT
>OY744531.1:110460621-110488121 GCA_963556195.1 Sepiola atlantica | reverse complement strand
ATTGTTTAGGGAGGCCAATGACGACACTGTGAGTGAAGAGGAAGCGGTTTTTGGGATGAGAAGTAAGTTATCTAATATTTACAGATAGAGAGTGAGCGAGAAAGAGAGAGAGAGAGAGAGAGTGTGTGTGTTAGAAGGACGGGTTAAGCACGAGTTAAATTGTGTCTCGAATGGGGAAGAATGAAATAAAATGAAGGCATAAGGTCAGCAACCGATGAGGCATTCACAAGGGAGCAGAAAGAGGAAGAAATTATTTATAAGAAAAAGATGAAGAAAAAAATTGGTTTTATTCTGTTTCACTTCTTGGTGATTTAATGTTGAAACACAATGCTCCATATTAAAAATGAAGGATGGTGAACATAAGTCACTGGTGTATTTGAAACTTTTTCGCTGGATAGAAATGGCGTCATGTTATATTTTTCAATTTTACTTTTGAACCAGACAATCGTGACAGGAAGTTAGACTCTATTTCCTGTCAACCGATCTAGTCACCCTACCTAACCCTTACCCGGTAATTCAGAAATAGAAGAAGAAGAAGAAGAAGAAGAAGAAGAAGAAGAAGAAGAAGAAGAAGAAGAAGAAGGGAAAAAAGGAATTTTAGAGGAACGATAATGTGTTCGATGCTTGGCATCACATATATTTATATACGTTCAAATTACAAGCGTGACACATGGAAAACAAAGTAACAACTCGGACACAATATAGAGTTTAAAAAAACTTTATTGTTCGCGAACCCGACTGAGTTCGCTATGAAATTGTGTAATTGAGAATGTGTATAAAAAGAGTCAGTAAATGGTGTGTACGTAGAAAGGAAAAATCTTGCATACCAAGTAAAGTATCAGCGCGCACATGGTGACAAGTGTCTTTATAGTAGCCAGGCCGAATCAAGAAAGAGACGGTCTGACTTATGTTGTCTGTAGCAGGACATGGATGATAAAGAGAGGCAGACAGTCTGTGATGTATTCTACCGAGGCCAGACTGGATGGAAGAGTCAAGCCAGCGCCCCTAGCAAAAATAGCCTGGGAAGCCCCGTCGGCATTCCCCTGTCAGGGCGCCTCAGGCAGTAAGCAATGAACTTACTCACCCCAAAAAGGGGAGGCAAGGCCTGAAAACCGGATAGAAGTAAGAGATTGAATTTGCTTGTGCGTGTTTTTTATAATCACCGATATTAGCATCGCCTGGCGTTTCTAAAGGGACGATAACTTGGGTCTGGAAAAACCCCTCGGCGAGTTGTCTGTGTAAGGTGAACGATGAACGTAATGCTACAAGAGAGAAGAAATGGAATGAGAGATCGACAAATGATAGAGAAATGAACCGAGGTATACATAAATAAGTACATATATAGATTGATGTGTTGATAATGAACGCTGACAGATACATAAATTGATTGATAGATTGTTAACATTTATCTGTGTATTAATTAGCAGGGTGAGCATGCGCCTTCCGGCTTGAAATACAAAATAATAGTACGGAAAACTATGAACTTTTAACGGTACATTGGTTTTGAAAGGGTATACAATGCTTATTTGCCCCCACACACATAGCCCTTTATAACTTATTCTATCCCCCTTTTCCAAATTTAATAAAAATGTGTATTGTAGGTTTTAAATCAGAGGAGACATTCATTTTCAAGGAGTGACCTGCTTTGTTCCCCATAAAAATAAATCAAATGTAGCTTATTACACTCTCCATCTTTCGAATTAAAAAAAAAGTATGTTCAGTCGGTTCTGAATCTGAGGAAATATTTATTTGCAAACGGGTTGCGTTCTCTCCCCTTTGTTCTCCTCAAATATAAATGAAACATTGTTGATTAACTCTCTACAACTTAGTTTATTTATTTTCTAATTTTTAAGAAGATTCGTCCAGTCTGTTTTGAATTCATTGAGGCATTTATTTTCAAAGGAGTTGCGTTCTGCTCCATTTGTTTCATTCAGGGATAAATAAATAAAAAATAGTTTATTGATCTCTGTACTGTTGTACTTCTCTTTATCTTCCAACTTTAAAAAATATGTTCAGTCAATCTTCAATCCCTGGGGACAGTTTTATTCAAACGAACTGCGTTCTCTCTCCTTTGTTCCCATCAAACATAAATAGAATGTAGCTTATCATACTTTCTGTAAGTTTTTTTTATCTATCTTTAAAATTTCAAAATCGTCTGTCCAGTCAGTTTTGAATCCGTGGGGACAATTATACTCAAAGAAGTTGCGTTCTATTCCATTTTTACCCTCAAAGCAAAAAAAAAACGTAACACATTACACTTAGTCTAACTTGTATCTATATTCCAAATAAAAGAAATAACTCTTCAGTTGGTTTAGAATTCATGGGGACATTTATTTTCCAAGGGATGGCGTTCTGTCCTCTTTGTTCTCCTCAAAAATAAATAAAACGTAACTCATCACAGTCTCTATATATATATTCATTGAACTAAACAATGAATGAATCGTTGATTTTCTTCAAAATACGATGTTTCAAATTATCCAGATTCAACCGTAGAAATTAGAAATGAATGAAGCATTTTTTTTTAATATCAGCTATGTTAAAACTGATGCAGATATTTCAACGGCAGAACTGAACAGTAAACGAAACGTTCATATAATTCTAAATACTAGGTGCGTTCAAAAAGTATTTGGAATTAAAAACATAAATAAGCAATAAATAAATCGTTCATTCTTCGAAATACAAGGTGTATTCGATAAGTAACTAACACTTCATTGGAATTTCTACAAACGTAAATGAACGATGAATGAATTTGTAATCAGACGATGTGTTCAAAAAGGAGTCAGACCGAATCGGAATCGAAAACATGTTACAATATAATAAATACAACGTGGCTTAACCAGTGGAAATCGCACTTCGGAAGTGATGTGGCAAAAGAACACAATGCAAAAAGACAAGACCAGTCAGCCTCTTTGGTTGGGTTCTGTGAGACGAAGCGGACGTGTTTTCCCAGTCTTTAGAGTGAGAGACATCCTTCTGACGGAGCGGGCGTCTTGGAGCAAGCAAGACTCGTAACATGACGGGCACCTGTAATTCTTTGCACAGGAATATAAATTTAAAGAAAACAGAAATAATGTTGTTGTTTTATATATTCGCGGTTAACGCGTATGCTGAGAGACATAGACGTATGATGCAGACTGCCACACTGCTGACTACCGCCGAGTAAGACACGTATGCTACCACTCTTACTAAAATCAATACCATACGTCACATAATAGATAGACAATGCTAGACGACACGCGCCGCTCATACTTACATTTCGAAGATTCATCTGCTGTGTAATGATGACATATTAAAATGTAATACAACGGACGAAACAAAATAAGGGACCATGTTCCAAAATGAGTCGTTGAAAAAACTTTAATTTTCTTCAGAATGTGAAATCTTTTCAAAAGCTGGTAAGACTTATTACAGACATGAGAAAGGAAAGCATTTTAGTCCGTATACAATGTCTAATCAAAATATGTTCAGACTGAAGCGAAATTTACCAATCGAATAATATAGCAATATGTGATACGTAATTTTGTTTTCAAATTAAAATCGATACTTGAGTGGAATTTACAAGGTGAAAAGTAAAAAAATGAATAAAACGTTGATTTTTTTTCAAATAATGAGGCGCATTAATAATGTATTAAAACTGGCCTGGTTGATTGTGAAGCAGAAACCTGGACAACGCCATGGCGGATTTTGCTGGAATTCGTTTAGCGATGCTAAGTACCTAGGTGATGTTATTACGCATCCCCTGGTTTGCAACATTGGTGTATCAGGTGTATGGGAATCCAAAGGTGTTGGTTTGGGGGATTGGAAAAACACTAGGAATTGCAGGTATTTTAAGTTCTCTGATCCATCAATTATGATCCGATACTGACAGTTTCGACAACTCGGTCTGTTGTGTCACATCGACAATTATTTGGACGTTGTATCAAGTCTCTTTGCTCTTCTCAGAGTGGGAATAGAGTATACGTTGTGCAGTTGTACCGTTATGTTAGGTGGGTGTTACGTTGCGGCTTATCTCGCAGTTGCGAGCTGCAGCTTACGTGTGCTTTATATAGTGCACGTTGGGGTGATATGAAGTCAAGAGATCGGCAGTGGACCAAAAGTTGTACTGGTGATAAACCGATGCCTTGGATATGTGTTGCGATATTACACGATGACTTGCACGACACTGTCATTATTCAACAAGCAATGAGGACATGTGTTGCCATGAATTATCCTTTTTGCTGTTTTATAGAAAGCTCTGCTCGGCCATTAGATTGAGTGTAAGTCACTGAGTACTGTTTGTGCTTCACATACCATGTTTTAAGGAACTGCTAAAATATGTTGAAATTAAAGAGTGCTTAGTTCTTCTTAGGTGCCATATGTATGGAATAGTTTCCAAAAAATAGATTTTAGTTTAGTAGATGGTACAAAATAATCTAGCCAGTGAGTCTATCTGCACAAACAAGGTATGCAATGTGTCCGACATAGAAGAGGTGTATCACCATCTGCTGGAAAGGCCAATTGGTTGTGCCGGATTACCGCTGAATTTTAATAATTATCGAATAACTACTGAAGAACACGCGAAGCAAGTAGATTTTCAACCGATCTGATTATTTTCAACCGATCTGATGCATTTTCTGTTGCAATGATAATCGATAAATTGGTGAAACATAGCTTATTCCAAATGGATTCAATATGTTTTCACAATGTGATAATTAATATTTAAAAAATCACTTTTGTGCAGTTTGAACAATTCGTGAATTACTGTTGGAGAACATACGAAGCGAGTAGTTTTTCAACTGATTTCCTGATTTTCAAGAATTGTGCCATTTTCTGTTGCAATAATAATCGATAAAATTGGTGAAACTAGATTCAGGATGTTTTCACAATGTGATTTCTCTTTAGGCTTAAAGGGTGTAGGTTCTTGTCGCCAAATACTCCTATTAAGGGCTGGTGGTCTGTTGCTACTATTATGCTAGGGTAGCCTATAATAAATATAGGGCATTTATCTAATGCCCCGGAAATTGTCACTGCTTCGTCTTCAATGGGTGCATATCGGCACTCTGCATCAGTACAAAATCTGCTGCCTTCAAATAATATGTGACGGCCCACATGGCAACATACCGGTGCTTTCTCATTAGAACATGTACAGTGATTCTGTAATAGAAAGAAAACTCATTCTTTTTTTTGTTTGGAGCAAAGCATGTTGCTTACTTAATATCAAAGGTTATAACACGCTTCTTTACCATATCTACAATGATTTGATTGGATTGTAAAATGCATTCTCGAGATCTTGATTCCAAATAAAGTGTAAATTTTGTTTGAAAAGGTTCTGGACAGAGATACATTATGGGGCTTAGGGAATATGTATGTTATTTGTTTGACTAATCGAAACCAATACTTTAAGCGGTTATATTCTTTGGGATTGTGAAGTTGGTAAATGCATTGGGCAAATTTTCTGAAAGGGCTAGTCCTAATTTTGTTTTTTTGAAGTCTTACAAAGTAAACCACATACTAGTAAAATTGGAATTTGTTTTTGTTAACAACAATTCTATTTTTTGCACAAAGTGATAGGTAGCCAAATGTATGGTAAAAAGTATCTCCTATACTGTAGTCAAAAGGTAGCGTATAGTCAACGACTGTCAGTTTTCGGGAAACATTTATATTAATCTAATGATATCTAAGTGGATAGGGATCGCTGAAGGTTGAGTATCCTAGACAGATCCGGAAATACATGAGGATTGAGTGATAGCTATCCATTGCATCCAAGACGTTTTTCTTTGTGTTTGGTGGTACCTGTAATACCAATTGGAATGGGGAGCTAGTGTGGTGTGTCTCTCGTTTGCACTTGGAATTTACATGCTGATAGTCAACCGTTCTACTTGGTTTTCCATCAGTGATTACCATAGTGCTAATTAGTTGGGGTACAAACGGCAATTGGGGTAAGGATTCCTTTTTTATAAATCATCCTAAAGGGCGTGTCATACTTTCTGCTTGAAATGATAAGGCACAGGAATTGTGTGATATCTGGCTTTAAGAACTGCTTCCTATTTAAGCTGACAATGGGCTGCGGGGATGGGAATATCTAATCGTTTTCTGAAACGCTTTTTTGAAAAATGCTCTAGGAGCCAATCTCCATTAGGAGAGTAATATGGCTTATGGTGCACGTTGCTGAAATAAAATCGCTGGTTCCCCTTTGCATATGTAAAGAGATTGTTTGGCTGTTCTTCTCTGAACATCAAATTTCAGAGGCAACTATCTCTGACATACGAGTGTGAAATCTCCCACAGTCCGAAAAAAAATTTCTCTTGATGGGGTTAGATTATTCATTGTGATATATATTTTCAATAGATGCCTTGGTCACGATCAAGTAAGATTTCAGCTTGGTCCTGTAGTCACCAGGGTTGTTTTGGCCTGTCTGAGATGCTTATTTGATGGGAATTTAATAGCATACGCGTTCATTTCTATTACTTGTCTTTCGCTTATGGTTGTATATATGCCTCTTGTTTGGCCAAATATGATGCCAGTGATAAGATAGTTCATGGGAGTCTCGTTTAAGATTGTAACGATTTCGACAAGTGCTGCATATTTACTTCGTGCTTGTTCCCATGGTACCAAGATAGTGACTATCACAGCCCACGCAGATATTGATTCATTCAAGCAATATTTACATGCGAACTATTGGAGCCCTTTATGCTAGTAAGTGTCAATTTGATTCTACGCATACTATGAAATCGTATTCAATCTATTCTGTTCAAACTATGCGTTATTACATTTGAGAAAAGTTTGAAGGCAGAATTTCTAACCAACAATGCATGCAATCGTAACTTGTGTTCAACTAATAATATACAACATATTCTTGCAGGAAGGAACAACGTAATGGTTGCCAGCATCTTTGAGTGAAAGTGGCATTATGGAACTGACTGGATTCGAACTTGGCGCACGCAGGTCGTTAGTCCGTATCGTTATCCACTTAATCACTGCCACCTTCCCGTTTTGCCATTAAAAAGGGTTTCCATGCCGCAAAAGAAGACATCAAATGTGAATATATTTTTTCAAGGAGAAGAGATTCGACTTCTTCGGAATAATTTCAGCAAATTCATCTTCTATTATGATCAAAGAGTTTGAGATGAAAGAAAATGGAACCATCCCAATCATCAGCCTGTTTCAATGGGGAAATGCCAGCCAATGGCCTGAAACAATTAGACGATATTTCAAACGAATCAGAATGCAAAACTAGAAATAATCCATGCGATCATTATAAGATTTAATTAAACTGATCTCATTAATTAAAGGTTAATTGGAATACGGTAGTGGAACGGGCAAAATTATGATAATGATTAGTCAATTAAACGTTGAGTTACTTTGACATCGTTTATGTCCTGCTGCGTGCTGTTTATGCTAACCTTAATCTCTATGTAATAACATGATTTTAATAACATGTGCTATTGCACACGTGCATTTACTCGTATTCTTCAATCTTGAAAGACAATGGATAACCTCTGGCAGGATATCTGCTCAATATTTGGTGTTTATAATGAAAAGATCTCTCACTAAAAATGCAGATTTGAAGCAAGTATTCAACTTTAAATCCTTACGAAGACACCGTAGAATCAACTTTACACCGACATAAAGTGATGCAATAGTTGATACGTAAATATTGCTTAATTCAAGCAAGAATGCTCCTAATTAGCCACTTATGGACTCAAAGATAATCAGAACTCAGAGAATGGATTTGCCCATTTATATAAACCGGCTTTTTAGTGTTCTATTCGTTTTTATTTGTTTTGTAGCTCAACCGGTCAAAAATTCAATATTGCGCTGCGAACAGGAAGTATGGATCCTGATGATTAGGAACATTATCTTGCCAAGGCAGGGATCTCTGCTAGCTCAACCAAAACCTATGCTGTCGCATTTTCAAGTGAGAAGCCGACAAAGAAGAATTTACAATTATGGATCGGGCCATATTAAAAAAAGCTAGGGGTCACATCAATGGGTCAAACAATGTCCATTCTTAAACAAGCTAAGAAGTACTTTACTCAGGACACCTATGCTAAGGAAACAACAGCAAAACTGCCTCAGGTCCATCTCGAAACGCCCCCTCCCTATACAATTAACAAAATGCAGAATTGATTGGCGAATGTTCACTAAAATGACAGGAATGCCAACATTTCAAGCTAACATCCAGCTATACAAGTCTGCTTATGAGTCTGTCTAGAATGTCACAATTAACATCAATTCTAAATTTTTCACTACTGACCCAGATAAGCAATTAAGGAGGATAGAAGCACTAATCACTCAGAGGTCAAATCCTATTGTTCATTGCCTCACTTTTTCCTCTATGCCAGAACGAGAAACGACTTTTTTAATCCGGGTTTAGTAAAGCGTATTCACTCGACCACAGGAACGGGGGATTCGCAGTGTCTATCGAACTGACTACTATCTGTCTCTGACTGACTGTTTATTGACTGTCACTGACTGTCTCTGACTGATAAATTCGCTTCGTTCATCATTTTATTTACCCAGACAGTGTCACTCAGCGTCTCTCGGATGAATTTTTTCGTCGAGGCCATTACGCATTTTGATTGGTCGCTGACTGTCTAAACTCAATTCTCGGCGAGTGCCCAGCCACATCAATCAACTTAGCCTCGATTTAGTTTTAACTTGACTTCTTTTATCCACCCAATTCTTTTCGACCGATATTGCTGTCACTCATGACCTATCTGATCTTAACTGACCTTTCTTCGGGTCACAGCTGGAATATTCGTTCTCTGCTTTTTACCCAGATCGTAGACAAAATAATACTATTCTCTAGGTTGATTCTTTTTAACTAGTGCGAAACTATAATTCTCAATTTTCTGGCTACACTCTTCCAAATGTATACTAGCACCTCTAATCAACCTAAATATTTCGTAGGAGCCCGACACGTCACACAGGTAACAACAGACACAAACAAAACCGTGTAGGATGCAATGGATAGTTACCACTCAATTCCTTTAGATGAAGCATCTCAGCTACTTACAATCTTCATCACAAAAAATGACCGTTTAATGTATCTCTAAGTGCATCAGCGATACTTAACCGCCAGTGACCCTTACACATCTACATATGATGAGATCATTAAAAACATTTCTCGCAAAGTGAAAGTCGTTGATTATACACTAATTTTCTCACTGCAATTACCAACTTCATTATCCCAAAGAATATAAGTTATGCAAAGTCTCGGTATGGATTAGTTAACCAAGTAGTATGAAGCAGGCAGAATCACTCTGCGAAATCGATGATTCCTCAGAAAACTTGAAAAACCTGAAATTCAATTCACATCCCCAGTGCCCTTCCCAAATCCCTCAAAAGAACACCTTGTGATTCCCTGGCACCTGGTCTACTAGTGTCTAAAATCATAGGAAGTATAATGACATTGCACAGGCACACAACATCACCCAGCCAACCAATGCAAGCAAAACACGACCGGGAATTATTCAGGATACTTCTTCACAAGCAATCAGGCCAGAAAGAACTCATTTTCACCCAAAGAGCATTACACTCGCATACTGGGTGGGGGATAGGGGGATATGTAATATCAAATTGACACTTAGCGGCATTAAGGGCTCCAATACTTGATATGTAAAGCAAGAATTCTCCTATCCGGTCAGTGACTAGCAGCTAATCAGAACTTGGAGAATTGACTTGCCCATCAGAGCATAATGAAATATTCCAGCATTTTCATTAAGCAGATATTCTTTTCAGTTTATATGTTTTGTAGCTCAACTGATTAGACTGCTGAGCACTGACTACACTACGACGTCAATAGTTCCTGTTTCCCAATACTCTTATTAAGGGCTGGTGATCTCGTGGTCTGGTGATCTGTTAGTACTTTTAATCCAAACCAAGATCTTGCACCAGTTATATTTTAGGGAGTATGGAAGTCGCTAATTTTATTGAGCAAATTTTCTGAAACGGGCTACACCTGATGATGTTATTTGAAGGCCTCCAAACTCAATAATATTTTAACAAAATTGGAATTTCGTTTTATTGCACTAAGTGATATGTATGCATAGTATAAGTCATCTTCTATACTGTTGTCAAAAAGTAGTGTATTATCGACAACTTTTACTTTACAGGACATGTTTTTAAATATCATAGTATCTACATGTATATCCCTGAGGGTATCTGGAGATAGATGAAACAGCCTTACTCTGTTATGAAGGTTGGAAGATGCCGAGATTCCTCGTCTAGACAGATTGACTTTCGGCAGCCTCGTAACTTTCGCTTACCTTATTTTGTCCTTTAGTCCTCACAATCCATGAGCGATGTCTCTGACAAAGGGGGGGGGGAGAGAATTGCTGTTTTCTGGGTGAATCTATGAATATAACACTTATCGTTGGCTGGGTTTTGACATTGCAGTGGTATTATTTTTAGCTCCTTACATCAAGTGGCTCTATGCCTTGTCTGGCGCGATTTCTATTAAAAAAAAGTTTTTTTTTAATTCATCCATTGAATCCAAGGCGGTCTTCTTTGTTTTAGGTAGTACCTGTAATGCCCATTTTAAAAACGACCTAGTGTGGTATGTCTCTCGTCTGCATTTGGAGTTTAAATGCTGATAGTCCACCGTTCATGCAAACTTGAAAGGAGTTCGATTTAGTAGACTTATTGTCGCAGTTAGTAGAATATCAAATCATATTTCTCGTTGAGAAGGAAAATGTTCTTGGCAGCGACATGGTGGATGGAGTCATCTCGAAATCTTTTTAGAATTAACTTTCAGCTGATCACGAAGTCAGCACGGGCCTGAGCGCTGTATTTTCCTCACCCCTGTTTTGTTCTTCTTCTTCTTCTTCTTCGGTCATAGCGACAGGACAATGAAAAAGAACCGCAATGATCTCTGCTAGGCACTAAGTAACAGACTGACTGACTGGCTGACTGGAGGACTTCCCGACTCATTTTTGTATGTATTGCGCCGATGGACGTAGGCGGTTTACGTAGGCGTTTTGGCAGAGTTTCTAAATGACCACACTAAGGTTACATGCACTATTACTTTCCAGGTAAGAGTTAGGTAGGGTGGAAAGGTTGGTTGACAGGAAATAGAGTTTAACTTCATGTCAAGATTGTCTTGTTCAAAAGTAAAATTGAAAAATATAACATGACAAAAGTAGATTCTGCTCGTATTGGCAATATTCATAAAATATAGTTTTTATATTCTTATAAAGTGGCGTGACAATCATTGGTGGCATCATATCCACACTATCGGACGCAGATTTTATGCAACATACTACTCTGTACTTCTGTAAATACACTATTGTTAACATACTACTGTATTGTCTGAATTATGATCGGCTCTTTAAGGTCACAATACTGGCGACTAAGATTCTAAACCTATGCACCATAAGACTGACAACAAGGGATTCGGACTTATTCGGACACGAAAATAACCAGGATTTATGTTGCACATAACACTGATAACGGAAACTCGGATTTATGTCGGATACAACATAACCATTACCACAATTTGAATGTTTGATTTTTGGTGCTATTAGTTGACATCAAACTGGAATGTTTACAATAAAAGTGTTTAAAAACTGCGAAAAAACATTCCTGTATCGCAGAAATGTCTACCTTAAAGGTCACACGACATCTTAGCACGCGAGCAACTCTGCTTCGAAATCTCATGCCCCTCACATTTCAACTAGCTAGGTACAAGGCCATGGTTCCTGTATTTATTCAGTATCACACACGGGAGTGAAGTCCTCGGGCATGAGGACGCCGAAAGCTTGACCGAGACTGCCAATCAGCAGTTCTGACATAAACCGTCCGTCTTGCACCGCTCCTCTGACGTCATTTTTAGTTCCCGATAAAATGCGACATAAATGTAAGCTAATGGTCCTCATTAGCTTACATTTAACAGCCAATTGTTACAGCGATGGGTGCGATTCGTCTGTCAGTTTCATGCCGGGGAGGTCTAATACCTACTTTTAAAAATTCTACAAAAATCGGAGGTTAGGGGTCAGGATATCTAGATTTTAACGAAGGGCTACCACCCCCATCTTTGCTTCTTTTGCATAAAACCAAATTAAACTAAATGTAACGCAATTTTTAACCCTTACGGTATAGCAGCTGTGTTCCAAAATTCATAATGATCGGTTAATTAGTTTAGGAGTGAATCCTATACATACAAATATACTTTATATATATATATATATATATATATATATATATATATAGGGGTAGAAGCGCCGTCTGTAAGCTCAACGGTTCAGTTTCAATCCCGGTTTGAGGCACTAACCGCACTGAAGAGCTGTGATACAGCGAAACAGTCTGTATGTGGATGACAATATAACTCTCTCTTTCTTGGGGAGAGCTGATTCGTAAGGATATCGCCAACTGCCACTAGCGTTGAGGAATAGCTCATGGGGTAAAACTAATTCAAGCTCCCGGCACTTGACAATGTTTACATTGAGATTTCCTTTACATTCAGCCAATGTTGTGTGATAGCGTATGGGAAGAGGCACCGACTGTAAGCTCGACGATTGAGTTTCAACCCCGGCTTGAGACACTAGCTGGTCTAGCCGCGCTGAAGAGCTGTGATACAGCGAAATAGTCTGTATGTGGATGACTATATATATATATATATATATATATATATATATATATATATATATATATATATATATATAAAATTTCAGAGCACTTCATGAAATAATATATATATATATATATATATATATATATATATATATATATATATATATATATATATATATATATATATGTGTGTGTACTTATATATATATATATATATAAAATGTATATTTTTTATCAATAATGTTAATATATACATCTATTCATATATATGTGTGCATGTGCGTGTGTATGTGTGTGTGTGTTCAGGGCGTAAGTATGTACGGTTGTATATTATGCTTTCCTTTAAATGAGATGCATGTGCACGCTTGCTTTATACATCAATAATTCTCTACTCGTGCAAGTGCGCTTCTATCCTGCTGCTGCTTCTGCTGCTGCTGGTGCTGCTGCTTCTGCTGCCTCTACTAATAAGTCGCGCGTGCCATGTGAGGGACACACAGATTAAGAGAATACTCGGTTTGCAAGTTATATTCACGCATGCGTAGACAAAGCCTATAAAAAATCGCTTGTAAGCGCCTTGACGCGTAACCTATCTATATCCGGGCATTTTCATGGTACACAAACGCTTGCTTATTTGTGACGTCATGCCGTGACGTTGAAGGACAAACGATGAATCGCAGAATAAACAAATGTATAAATAGATAAATAAAAAACATGTAACGTAAATAAAAATGAGTCATTAAACATAGTGATACTAAAAGATTTGTAATTAATTATATATTCTGTAAATGATAACATTTATGCCAACCGGACTCTGTGCAATTTCTTACCTCCTTTTCTTTCTTTTTCGTGTAAAATTTATTGTCAGCTAAAAAATGTTTAAATAAATGAAATTAACGTTTTTAACGTTTTCGTTTATTTGTTTAGTGGATCCTTTTTAAATAAATAGTCTCGTTTTTACCGTAAAAATAATTGTCAGCTAAATATTCTATGAATAAATAAAACGAATATAACTTTTAATCGACGATAACGCCAACATTTTATTTATGACATCTTACTCGATTTTGGAACAATTCATGTTAAAAATGTAAAAATGTGCACGGTTCCAGACAGAGATTCCAACCAATCAACAATTATTCTTTTTGTATTTCATCTTTGGCAACCGGGCGATCTCTATTCTTAAATGGGTGTGGACTTAAATATGCATAATGCCACCCTATAATTATGTGAACATGTCTTATCTCTATTCTTAAATGGGCGTGGACCAAGGTGATCTATAATACAGGCCTGGCAGACATGCGACTGGTATCCACTACTGGGGGCGGACATGTGAAGACCAAAATTATTACTAAATAATAATTACCTAGAAAAGTTGGTGCGTGTGGACTGTAGGTCCGAAATAAAAGAATCTTTAATTTGAGGAGAGGCAAATAAGAGTGAGAGAACTCTAGTTTCAAGTTTCAACCACGATGTATCTTAAAATGGATTTTACTATCGTAATTATTCTAAAATAAAGTTTTTAAAAATGCATACGTAAAAGGAACTGTTTTCAAACAAATTGCCGAATTTTATCCAGTGTAAAACTCTCAGTTATTTCAAAAACTTTATTTCCCGTGTTTCATGTTTTTTTCCCATTCCATTTACATATTTTTTTCTATTTGTTTCTTCTTCTGTGATAATTTATTTTAATAAATCATTTCATTTTTCAAAATCATTTTATTTTTCATTGGTGCTGAATGCTGTGTGATTGTTTTATTCCTAAATTATCCTTTTACGTATACCTTTTTTAAAACTTTATTTTAGAATAATTACAATAGTAAAATCTATTTTAAGATACACCGTGGTTGAAACTTGAAACTAAAGTTCTCTCCCCCTTATTTGACTCTCCTCAAATTAAAGATTTTTTTTCGAACCTATAGTCCACAAGCACCGAAAAGTTTTAATAAAAAATGTCTTAGTAATGTCCAGTAATTAGTAAATATACATATTATTCGGAAGCAGCTTACAATAATTGATTTATTTCCATCAAATCAAATGTAAAAAGTACAAAAATATAAAAGAACTAAATTCACAAAAAAAAATCACTTTATTCACCATAAATTAGACACATTTTTGATATTTAAAACATAATGAGTTAATTTATTCACAATGAATTAGACACATTTTTGATATTTCCAAACTCATGAGTCAATTTATTCACAATGAGTTAGACACATTTTTACATAAATATTCTTCATAGATGTCTTAGAGATGAGTAAAGATGGTCGAAAGTTCAACAATTGCAGAAAAATCAATCGAAATGTCACCTATATTTCAGATCATTTATTTTAAACCTTTCAATCTCTTAACTCTGTCACTTGCTCAAATGATTTCTTCTTGTTCTTTTTTCAATCTTTACATGTTTCACACTCATGTTTGATCATGGTGGATCTTAGATTCATAAATGTCTTTACTTGCCGCCCACTTCTGGGGCCTTTTTTACTGTAAATTAGGCAGTGACTAACGAGTTAAAGAGTTATTCTTAATTGACTTCTAGCTTGAAGTTGTTTGTTCAATCTCTCGTATGACATCTCAACCCGTTTGGGGTGATTTAATGTGGAAATCCAATGCATATTATTTGTTTGTTGTGTCCCTTTTTAATTCAATCTCAATTCAATCATTAAACAAATAAAATCAAAATCAATTGAACATATTTTAATCATAGCTGGAGTGAAAGTTCGAGTCCAAAAATTTCTCATTGATATTTGTTTGTAAATTACCATTGTATCTCCGATTCGATTAAAGTCGTCATAGCCGATGCAATCGTCCGTGATGACATCAAGTGGGCAAACCATTCACTCAAATTGAATATCTGATGAAAAATTTAGTAAGAGATCGAACGAGACGACAAATAGTAGGAAGAGGGGGATAGAAAGAGTGGGATTAGTAGTAGCAGCAGCGTAAGAGAAGAGGAGTAAGAGGATGACGTAAATACATGGCACAAATAAAGAAGAAAAAATATTTAGTAGTAGTAGTAGTAGTAGTAGTAGTAGTAGTAGTAGTAGTAGTAGTGGAAGCGTAAGAGAAGGGAAGTAAGAGGATGACGTATATAAATGGCACAAATAAAGAAGAAAAAATTTAGTAGTAGTAGCAGTAATGGTTGCGTAAGAGAATGAGAGAGAGGATGACGTAAATAAATGGCACAAATAAAGAAGAAAAAACAAACAAATTTAGTAGTAGTAGTAGTAGTAGTAGTAGTAGTAGTAGTAGTGGAAGCGCAAGAGAAGGGAAGTAAGAGGATGACGTATATAAATGGCACAAACAAAGAAGAAAAAACAAACAAATTTAGTAGTAGTAGTAGTAGTAGTAGTAGTAGTAGTAGTGGAAGCGCAAGAGAAGGGAAGTAAGAGGATGACGTATATAAATGGCACAAATAAAGAAGAAAAAATAATATTTTGTAGTAGTAGTCGCAGCATAAGAGAAGAGGAGTGAGTTGATTGTGTAAATAAATAACTGATGAAGAAAGTGAAAACTTGAAAATTACAAAACATTATAAAAATTGTAATACAGCGTTCGGGGCTGGAAGCAGGAGTATACCCTTGCTGGACATCATCGGGTGAACATTCTAATGCTCTTTAAAACTTAAGTGTGTAGTTATGGCCGATTGACAGTTGCTTTTCTCTAGGAATTTGGAGGAATATAAAATTAGAAGCATCCATTCTTTTAGCGCTAGAAATGCTATTTCAAGCAAAGCCTCTCACGAATGAGATTAAATCTCCAAATGTATGTGTTCTTATTCTTATTTATTAAAAGCAAACGATGAACTAGGAAGAGCACCAGGAAAATCATCTCTTCCCCTATCTTAAGTCCAATACCGTCATTCGAATAGATGCCGATAAGAACCCTTCAGAATAGACACTTGAAAGTGAATGCAATTCATTAAAGTCGATAAGTATTTGCTAAGTTGCTAAATCTATCGATAATTGCAGAGTGTACATGGCCGGATATTGAGCCGCCGATACGTATGACATCCACTCGTCTCTATCAGTCAATTTTCCCCCGTTTGAATTGTCTCTCAGTTCATATTATTTTAAGAGACTTATATATATATATATATATATATATATATATATATATATATATATATATATATATATATATATATATATATATATATATATATATAACTTCTTTGTAATATAGCAGGAAAAATCCGAGCAGAGCGCTCGATTAATTGAGAATTAAAGTTAAAAATTAAAAATTAAGAGCGTAATATTTATTTATTTTGGTACAGAAAAATTAGTACAACATTCGTACTGTCGGTTTCAAGCACAGAAGGACTTAGCCATCCGACTCTTCAGCTTCTGTTGTCATCTGTTTCGCGAAACAGATGACAATAGAAGCTGAAGAGAGTCGGATGGCTAAGTCCTTCTGTGCTTGAAACCGACAGTACGAATGTTGTACTAATTTTTCTGTACCAATATATATATATATATATATATATATATATATATATATATATATATATATATATATATATATATATATATATATATATATATGGAAAGTAATGCTGTATACTTGTAAGTTATACTTATAAGTTATTACTAAAATATAATTCTTATAATAAATGAATGGGGTAGGAAGCGTTGTGAATTATGCGTTGTTGTTTTTTCCTTTAGTCCTCATATTCCACAAGCGATGTTTTTGACAATCGGGAAAAAATGTTGTTTTCTGAGTCGCTGCTGTTTTCAATAGTATTCATTACCATTCATCTGTAAATCTATCCATCTTGTTGACCTTAATCTTCGAGTGGTTGTTTGGCCTTAATAGGTGTTGACTCATTAGTAAAAAAAAAAAAATAAATAACTTGTGAAATCAGTTGATACGGTTTCCAAGCAGATTTAGAAGCTAGTGGCGATTGGTGGAACCCATATCGATATTTGAATAAAACCCCATGCTATACACTTTCTTATCATATGCCAGATGCTCTCACAGCCATACTAAGTCAGCAACTACAAACACATGACAAAGCAGCGTATACAAACTACACATCACCGGGGGTTTACTTTCAGCAGCCTCGTTAATCTTGCTTCCCTTATTTTGTCTTTTAGTCCTCACATTCTATGAGCAATGTTTCTGACAGGGGTAAGAATTGCTGTTTCCTGGGTCGGAATCTATCCATCTAAAGCTTATCGTTGGCTAGTTTTTTTACCTTGAAGTAGTATTTTTTATCTTCTTACATCAAGTAGCTTCATGCCTTGTCTGGGGCGACTTCCCTTAAAAAAATAACATAAATTAAAAATAGATCTGCCTAATAAGGCGTATTTGCTTCACCAGAAGAATGGACATTCTTCGTGAGACAATGGGGCATGGTACTAACGTAGCAGAGGCTCAAACAGCAATTGCACTCTTCCATTGTTGCACTGAAGAACTGAAACAGGATGCACTTGGAGACCTCCAAACGAACATTGCCTGAAACTGGCCTCCTGGTTCAAATCAATATGTAAATGAAAGTCAAGTCTAAAGATCAGAAACTGTAGTTGTATAAAACAAAAAAACTATTACATACATATAAAAAATGAAGCATTCCAAATCTCTATGATACAAGTAAATACTACATGTGAAAATTAGCTCAATGAGTATAACTTTAAGTCCAACAGAGCTCATATATTATGACTTGGTAGAATACAAAATTTATGACTTAACTAATATTATGTAATCATGCCCCAAAAGTTCAACATCAACAAATTGTGTACATATGTTTCAGAGATTTATTTTAAAATATTTTTATTTTCAGCACCAAAAATCTTTATTAATTCGTTACTGGTCAAGCAAATGATGATATTACGAGTCCATCAATATATAGTCGTGAAGTAAGAAAGCGTTATGGTGCACCGAAAGCGCAAGATGACACAGACTTCTAGTATGGGTATACGAGCATTCCGTGTTAATCTTCGCGCCCAAGCACAACTGTACAATTTCCTGGCTAAGTGTGAAGAACCAGTCAAATGAATTCACGTGTGATTTAAAAAATAGTCTAATGAATTAACGTGTGATTAAAAAAAATAGTCTAATGAATTTACGTGTGATTTAAAAAATAGTCTAATGAATTTACGTATGATTTAAAAAATAGTCTAATGAATTCACGTGTGATTTAGAAAATAGTCTAATGAATTCACGTGTGATCTGACCCATTGATTCTTATGTGATTATGAACATGAATTATTACAAACTTTCGAACATGGATTTTTATGAAATTTCGAAGATAGATTCTTGCGAGATTTGAAACATTGATTCTTATGAGATTGATAATTATTCATATGAGATTTAAACAAGAAATCTTGTGATTCAGAACATTGATTTTTATCAGATTTAGAGACATGAATTCTTATTAAATTTGAAACATGTATTCGTATCAGATTTGAAATATCGATTTTTATTATATCCCGAACATGATGTGTAGATGACATAGTTTGTCCTTTTTTATTTCCTTTTTTATTTCAAAAGCTCTATAGAGATGACTAAACCCTCCATCACCAAATGTATTTTAATTTGACTCAAATATACTTAGAACTATCGGCGCATTATAAAGAATTACACTGATTCTCTGAACATAAACAAAGTTAGATCCTACAAAAAGTTTTCTTAGTACATAATTACAGTTGTGTAAACTGAGTTTTCTTTATAAGATTATGTTTTTGATCATGTTCAAGTATTTTGAATCCATTCACCATGTGTTAGAGTATCTGAGTATTATGTCATTCTCCTGGGGCGAGTACTCGAGCTAGCTGAAACTACAAAGATATATAAAATACAAACATATATTTTTATTTAATTTCCTGTAAACTTAATTACCTAAGGGTAACCCCATTTATGACTTGGCAGCCCTAACACAACCGGATATTTAATCGTTGATAACCTTAACCCGTGTAACAGAAACAAACACAGTTTCTTTCTTTCTGCGCATATCATCAATCGAGCCGACCAATCAGATCTCATCAAAGCGTTGTATCAGCAGCAACTGGCAATACTATATATAAAGGATGTGTCTCTTCACTAAGACTCTAATTCGTTGACAATACCTTCTAACATCGACGCTCGACTAGACGCCGTTGTATTCCGTCTCTTCCGACCACAACCTGCTCCACGAATCCTTGCTAGAAATGACGGTGTAATATCACCACTACAACGATAATTCAGCAGCAGCCTCACCCTTCCTTGTACAGCAGTTCCACAATTACTGTAATCGTAATTAATATCGTCACAGCAACTAGACAACAGCTATTAACCGATCATCATTATCATCTACAGCTAGTTCTCTGGACAGCCAAAGTACTACACCAAAAGCAACAATTCCAATTCACAAAAAAAAACACTTCAGCCAGGATAACCCGTGCCACCATCTTTCCTGTCAACTCACCGAATCATGAATTCTTCTTAACGGACACATATTTATTTCTATGAAAATCAATGCCACCTTTAGATTTTGTTGAACATAGAATTATGTGTTTCCCTCGTTTGTCGGTCCATGCAACATCCTCATTATTTCTGAATTCACCTAATTCCATATTTAAATGGCATATGCTATTGCTGCTCTTAATCTGAACTTGTTGTAAACATATATTACTCTATTAGAAAAAGTATTCCATTGTTTAATAGATCTAACTTTTGAAATCTGCCTGGACAATAATCTTCCAGATTGATGAGAAATATTTAAAGGTGCCCACCATAGTTAGAAATACTAGCAAATATATGCGACCGGAAGGAACGTATATTTGCTAGTTGTTTTATTTAATTGCTCTCTCTCTCTCTCTCTCTCTCTCTTTCTCTCTCTCTTTCTTGAAATAGAACTTTTTGCGCGTTCAAATAATCAGATGGTGGGTTACCAAATGATGTAATGAGCGCCGGCTGTTCCATCATATTCCATTACAATCTAATTTAATTACGTAACTCAATTATATAAACTTAAAAAACAATGTCTTTAATTAATTTCATTTATAATTTGTGTTAAGATTATTACCGAGGAAAATATTTTAAATACATCTGTAAATCTGAAAAAAACAATCATGAGTGTATATTTGCGAATATTTAAAACAAATTAATTTTGTAAATTTGAAAGACGCGTGATTTTTGGGAAAGTTTTGGAATAGGAGCTGATAAGTAGATATAAAAAGAGAGCGATCAAAACTAATAATATAGTTTAGTCTTCAGACAGACAGGAAGACAGACAGACGCATAAATAATCTCCATTATTATAGGGGTTTGTACTTTGAAATGTCCATGAAATCTCCTCTTATTTTCATTTTTAGTAAAGTAGTTAATCCTAATTCTTTCAAACTCTCACTATCTTTTATCATTGTATTCGTTTATCTGCTTTACAATCTTGGTATTCCATTCTTATGCCCATGCTTTGACCTTGGAGTCAAAGTATAGACGTATTATTCGATGCAAAAAGAAGTGTGCAATACAATGTCTAACTATCTAACTGTTACACCGGTCGTTCTTACACAGGAGAAACTACACCGGTTGTCACTATAAATAGTGCGAGTCACTAGAGACACAGAGAAGACAACGCACAGTCTTGTAACTGTCTAGCCAAGTGCTAGTCACTTTCTTACTTTGGTAATACACTTGTAAAACCAACCCTCGACTTGACTTCCTTTATTTATTATTTACTGTTGGACAACTTCACAACACTAACAAACTATTCTATTTTCTAATAAACAAAATAAGATTGTTAGCTTTAAATGTATCACGAAAACCAACTTCCAAATTGCATTCCTCATTTACTTTTTTGATTTCTCAGTTGTTTCATATATATTCAAGTTTAATATTCCTGAATCCAATCGGTGTGTCCGATTGATAGTGTCTGGTCAATTTAGAGTCCGTCCATTCATAGACGACTAGATATAAATATTTATATATAGTAGCCAATCTGCTATTCTTATGAAAGCGATTGCCACTTTCAAGATTAAAACATTTTATGAACAAATAAGAAACCCTTGTCCAGATAATCAATTATCGATTAACTGCTTGTTCTTTTACTTAAAAGACTTAACATTATTTTCCATTAATTAAAAAGAATTGATTAAAGTTTATGTCAGAGAAGCGGGGTTTAAGGGGGTGAAAACGCTGTCAAAACGTTGATCATAGCTAGAGTTCCCGATGCCTTCTCAGACAGAGCTTTACTGTACTTGAAAGTAAGTACTATATATATATATATATATATATATATATATATATATATATATATATATATATATGTCATCTTTACAACTTGACGTACATTGTTCTATCTCAACGGGAGGTTCGAGCCCTCTCCTGGATTAATACCAACTAAATTAGCCAAAGGTGAAAAAAAGAAAAGATTAAATAAAATCTTGCTTCGAGGAAAATATTTTATATCGAAAAAAAAAATAAAAAAATAAAATAAAATAAAATAATAATAATAATAATAATAATAATAATAATAATAATAATAATAATAATAATAATAATAATAATAATAATAATAATATTATTATTATTTGCAGAGGGTCAAGGAGGGTGAGAAGACCGAGGAAGGACAGCATAAACTAGACCTCCACTGGAAGTGCAGAGACTGCTGGGACCTTGGGGAAGCTTATTGCCACCCAAATCCCAGAGAAGACCAATGGTCCTTACCAGCGAGAAATCAATGGTAAACGACTGTTGCAATACTGCAAGGTTATTTACGGTGGCTATCGAAAAGAGGTGGAGAATACTGGAAATCTGGGGAGACTTGTTGTCACTCAGACTCCAGGAAATACCACCGGTTGTCGGTGTTCAATCACTGATGACCTGTGTGAGAACTCGTAGTGAGTACAAATAATAATAATAATAATAATAATAATAATAATAATAACCTGTTGTAATATGTTCATATATGTGCATGAATGAATGTATGCGTCACAGTGAATGAGTAATATGTGTCCTATTTGTGCTGTTTCCTTAGGAAGCCTGCTTCCGTCATCTTCAGGGATGATGAAAAAAGATGAAGAAACAACACATGCCCTCTGTCCTCATTCCGGAGAATTTACATTACATAACAATCCTGATCAAAGCAAATGAATAAAATTATCAAGAGAAAAAATGTAGAGAACCGTGTTGTCATCCAGATGCTTATGGCCACATTGCCAATGCTACTAGGAGTTTCGGGTCTTGCAATACCAAACATCTAGACACAGGCAACCCAACTAATACTTAGCCTGTGATCAAGCGGCACGCTATAAGATCGTACGACAGCCCGAAGTTTTTAAAATTTTTACATAACTGACAAAACTAGACTAAAATATTTTCAGTAAGAAGGTCATCCTATGAAATGCTTACAAAATATGTGACGCAACTTTCATTACAAGTTGTTTTATTCGGCTTCTATTAACATTTAAAACACTCGCTATTGTGTGTGGTATGTGCGTATTATTTGCAATGTTTTATACCCCAAATCCTGTTTAGCCGAGTCGATCAATTAGTTTGATTAAAAAATCATTATGTGAGATTTCAGTTCTCTGAAGACAAGTGCCAAACATTCCAAGAACGAACATTAGAAATCTTAACCAATTACTTCAGCGTCGACTAATTGTCATTGATGAAATCTGAATGTTGCACGCGTTTGTGTGTGTCGATATATCGATAGACATAGTAATAGAGAACTTAGAAGAAAGAAATTGAACATACACAACAATGAAGTTGATAGTCTGCACGTGATACAAAGTGAATTATTATTGATCCGTCCAATTTTATTGTAACTCTTTCTAGTCGCAGCACTGATTGGGGTGCAATCGATAATGTCACCTGCCGATGGCCGGAGCGACGTAAATAAAAAACAAAAATGGTTATTCTTGAGAAGCGCCCATCTTAGCCTTTAGTGATAAAAGTGTTATTTAAACCTTAAGCGTGACTGACCGACAGACGGACTAGCGATCGGACAGACATATCATCTTATGCAACCATCTGATAATGCTATTTCAAAGTTATGCGTGGTAGGACACGGAAAAATATATTTTTACCTTATGTCTGACAGGCCAAAGAAAATACTATTTCAGTTATGCGTGACAGACCGACAGATGGACAGGCGTATTTTTGATCGCATCTAATATGAGTCCAGTGAATGTACAGGTTTAATCAGTGATGAAAATGCTATTGCGAACGGAAACTGATCGATCAACCAAATGACTGACAGCCAGCGCCATTTAGATAGATGTTTTGACGCTTCTGAAAAAAAGGGCGGTCAATAAGGAACACGTATATAAGAAGGGATTTCGATGCATTTCTATAAGATATTGGATGAATATGGGGAGGAGAAAGAGAGAGAGAAAGAGAGAGAGAGAAAGATGGGAATGAAAGATGAAGTTTAAAGAAAGAGTCGAAGAGGAAAAGAGACAATGACAAAGAAGGAGAGAATAAACGGATGGTAAGAAAGGTGAGATGGATAAAAAAGGAAGAATACAAGACAAAGAAAGAGTGAATGGCGGGAATAAAAAGGAGTTCGGATAAGATTAAACGAACAAATACAGACGGGAGAGGGAAGAGAGAGAGAGAGAGAGAGAGAGAGAGAGAGAGAGAGAGAGAGAGAGAGAGAGAGAGACTGTGTAAAAAGCTCCGGCATGTTTTTAGTGGTCATTACTGAACACATTTATGGCGTGCAGTAATATCTATATTGATTTTGTCACATCCAGACCTCGTGGGGAGGCAAGTACATAGGAAGAAACGGTGAAGCGAAAATGTCAAAGAGGTCAGAAAAAGATAAATATATATATTTAAATGTGTGTGTGTGTGTGTGTAAATGCGAGATTCCAACTCCTTTCTTGTTGTTGTCGAATCCTGTCTATCTGTTCACTGTATCGCCCGCTGATTTGGCGTTTATAGAGTTAAATCTCTCCTAATGTCCATGCTAGTTGACAGCGGCGAAGGGGAAAGATACTCGACTACGAGTCAGTAACGACTTAGAAACCGGGTTCTAGCCCTCCTACCGACGTGAATTAACATTCCTACAGCGTCTGTAGGTAATTATAATTAATATTTACTTTAAAACATATTTATATATATATATATATATAAATATGAAAGAGTGAGAGAGATAAATGGAGATGAAGTTAGAGAGAGAGAGACATAGATAGATAGATAGATAGATAGATAGATAGATAGATAGATAGATAGATAGATATGTGAAAAGGAATGTGAAGATGTATATTCGAAATAATGTATAAAAATAAAATGGAACAATGTATAAACAAAGACAAATATAAGATTAAATCATATATATATATATATATATATATATATATATATATAGTTGGATTCTGTAGCAGGGGTTCGAACCCTGTGGCCGTCTAAGATTATCATTCCCTACACTGATGAGAGCGAAATCTTGAAACGCTGACGCATGTAGGTAAAACTAATTTAATATTATCTACTTAAAATTAATATTGTTATAAGCCCCTTTAATAAGATTGAAATTGAACCCTGTTTGGGGAAGTTATAAATAGACTGACACGTAAGTATTAGACATATTCAAAAAACGTTGTTGAATCTCTAGTCAGTCTTTCTATATGTGCCTCCCTTCGCATAAATAGAACTTACATTCCTTTCTTGTCGTAGTAATGTCTCGTGTCCGTATGGTTATGACGCTTGCTTGTGGAGTCTAAGTTGATTCTGTAGCAGGTGTTCGAACCTTGCGACTGTCTGAAATTATCATTCCATAGACTGATTAGAGCGAAAGCTTGAAACACTGGCGTATGTAGGTAAAAATAATTTTATATTATTTACTTAAAATAAATAAATAAATAAATAAATAAATAAATATATATATATATATATATATATATATATATATATAAAAGGAGATTGTAGTTTGCTTGAAGCATTGCTGGTAAATATAAGTGCAGATTAGACTGAGAGAGAGAGAGAGTAAGATAGAGAGAGGGGGAATAGAGAGAGCGAAAGATATTTCTCGTCATTAATAGTCTTTAACAGTGAAGGCCACTGGAAGTGCATTTCGTCAAATGCGTGACATACATGAACACGCGCGCTATTTTCCATGTCACGCACTCGGTTATCCAATTTGACGCAAACTTTAATCCTACCCGCACACCTTTCAGTTCGACTCACGAAAACATACCAATTTTATGATAAACATCGATATTCAGAATACATACTCAATAGCCTAGAACCACTTTTTAATCCTTTGTTCAAAATTTCATTTTTCTAAATAGATTAGAAGATACGAATCACCTATTACATACACCCCCATATATATATATATATATATATATATATATATATATATATATATATATATATTTTTTTTTATTATAATATAAAATGAAGTAATAAAATAAGGTTGTTGTCGCATTTCGCGACTGGATAACTTTGTCAGCTCTTTCAATTTCTCGTATTTGGACTGGTACTCATCACCTGGATTAATCTTCAGTCATCCCTCTGGATGTCTGTCCTGATTATGTTTTTTCAAATTGTATGACTTGGATGGATTATATAGATTTAACAAATAAGTATGTTTTGGCGTTGATATGTTTGATGTTATATATTTTTATGTATTTTTGTATATATTTTTATATATTTTCAAAGTTTAATTTTATTACCTGTAGTGGTATAACTGCGGTAATGGTCCTCTGAAAACTCATGAGCTAAGGACTTTAAGATACTTTGCTTGAACTTTGAATTCTAATAAAATTTGATTGACACCTTATTTTATTACTTCATTTTATATTATAATATTAATGCTCTATCCAGTATATTGAGCTTCAGTTTTTATTCGGATGTTTCACTAATTATAAGATATTAGTTGACGCTTATATCTTTTGTTGGATTGCTTCATACACACACACACACACATATATATATATATATATATATATATATATATATATATATATATATATATATATATATATATATATATAACTTCTTTTGTAGTATAGTAGGAAAAATCCCAGCAGAGTGTTCGATTAATTGAGAATTAAAATTAAAATTTATTTATTTTTATCTCTTCATAAGTATAATCTGCTATCCATTTCCCTTTTTCTCGTTTGAAAGTTGTGTATTGTTTGCAATTGGAACAATCATTGTAAAACAGACTAGATCGAGTATCGGTGTTCTTCGACGAAGAAAATATTTGTGAACTATGGTAATAAAACTCTGTTTAAGAAAAGGGAAACTTTCTACCAAATTTCAAGTTCCTACGTCTAATAGCCTAAAAGTAATTAATAGTCACACACAGGAACGCAACTAATATTAGTATACACAGGAAAGAGTTTATTCTATTCACATGACGTTTAGTTACAATTTAAAACTTCTTCAGAAATATAAAAACAAAGAAAAAACTATAACTTTGAAATGTGAGAATCAGTTAACATGACGCGAGATTTTGAAATAAAATATTTTTTAAATCATTTTTTTTTTTTTTATCCAAATTTTCGGTTTTATAAACCTTCCTCATGGGACAGACAATATTTTCCTTTTTTTTCTTCTTTTTTTTTCATAGTCGAAACTTACGGCTTTAGCCGAAGATCGCTCTTCAGGTGTTATGAAGATAGTGTTTTTTTATATATGTCCGATTTGTAGTATATGCGCACTGAAACGCATTTGTGATAATGAGATTTAAATTTTACTACAGTTTTAGAAGCGCCGTTATAATGAGGTAACTTTGAAATGTGAGAATCAGTTAACATAACGCGAGATTTTGAAATGAAATATTTATTAAATCATTTTTTAATGGTCCTTTTCTTTGCAATGCCCTACTATTTTCGTTGGTTTCTACTCTTGTCAGTTTTATGAAGCGTATATGTAGTTGTTTTTTTTTTTCAGTTTTCTTTTCTTTTGTTTCGGTACTTCCCGAGTGGTTTGTTAGGACGGTGTCTCTTGTTGCGGTGATTAGTCTTTCCGTGTTCTAGATTATGTACTTCTCCAGCTCTTTTTTTGTGTCTTCCACA
>OY744531.1:110438121-110455621 GCA_963556195.1 Sepiola atlantica | reverse complement strand
TGTCTTTCTGTGCCGCTAGTTATGGGAGCCTTGCGTTTCTGTTTCGGTAGTGCTGGGAGCCTTGCCTTTCGGTGCCGCTAGTTCTGATAAATACCGCACATGGTTTGCTGTTGCGTTGTCAGCGGAGATAGCATCAGACGAAGTTCACGTCTCGATAGGTTAGCTGTAAAAAGAGGAGCGAGTTTTGAAAAACCCGCTCATCCGGGGTTCAGTGGAGGTTCTAAAAGGTTACCTGTGATTGGTCGTTGTTAAATCAATCGCAGGGTAAACGATTATGTTAATAATTAAACTCCAAGCTTCGTCAATACTGGTGACGGCTCGCATCGTTCCCGAGCGTATGACGTTCCTGGATTTAGCATTCGTAGTCTTCAACATGGATCCCATGTGGCCAAGGGAGAAACTAATGGTGTTTCTTGCGATTTTAACCGTAGCTAGACTCTGAGTGCGGAATGCACACTTCGAAATAGGGCGTGGGGGCGCTTTCTGATTACTGTTTGATTTCGCATTTAAAACATCAGTTATAATTAAATGTGATAGAAGGAGGTTGCCCTCTTTACAGTTTAAACGTAGGTGGATTCACACCGCTAGTTTATGTGTATTCATACAGAATTTATTTGAGTTTGTGTTCCCTGCCTAAGCATAGCACGACCTTTGAAAATCCAGTGTTGGATTAGTCCCTCTAACTAGTAGTACAAATGCGTCCTGTCCCCCTGTCTTTATTTTAGGTGCCAGAACTCCTCCAGCATGAATGCTCTCCGATTTACTTTATCTCTGACCCTCCCTAATTGTATTTATCTTGAAATACACCGCACATCCCTAAATAAACCATTTCCGTTTTTCTTTTGTTCATTAGGCAGCGCACACTCCCATTTAGGAACGAACTCTCTTGTGTTTTCGGTTGATCCGAAAAACAGCGAGCGGTTGATACCTTACATCGGTTGGGATGGTCTTACTAACTTACCATAATTAGCATTTTATTTTGTTTATTTATATTTCTGTCCTTTTTATTTTTATTTGTTTTTGGAGTGTTTTCAAGGCTTCTTTGTTCTCTACTCCCCATCAGACACATTGTACATATTTTGTAAATAAAAGTCATCAAACCACCTGGGGATACTTTAAGTAGCTTAGTCTGTAGAGTGAATGTGGTGTTTTGGTGATTGGAACTAGTTTTAGAGCAGAGACAAGTGGACGATCCCCAACCCCCTTCCCCCATACCCATTTTGGCCTTGTGCCACATCTTTTTACATTTTTCATTCTTTAATGTAAATTTTAAAAGATAAATAAACTGATTTCAGCCAAGACCAGTTGTCGAGCCAGGAAGCAGAAGACACCAGCAGTAATCTAACAGCACTTTAGGGATACCCTCAAACTACTCATAATGCGATTCACTATTTGTTGCCTTCTCCATCTACCTGACTCCAGCCTGCCTCTCCAGTCACCTGCTCTTGGTCCGACCCCAGCACCTCCTCCAGCACCTCCTCCAGCTCACTCCTGGACCATCTCCCTCCAGCAGCTCCAGCTTCTTTCAGCGACTCCTTGATCCAGCTTCCCACAGCGCCTGCTTCAGCTCCTTCCAGTAGCCCCTGCTCCAGCTCTCTCCAGCAACGCCTGCTCCAGCTCTCTCCAGCGGCCCTTGCTCCAGCTTCCTGCAGCGCCTGCTTCAGCTCCTTCCAGCGGCTCCGTCTCCTTTCCTACAACGACTGCTTCAGCTCCTGTCCCTTGTTCCAGCCCCCCCCCCACCGTTCCTGTCGACCCAGCCTTTCCTGCTGTCCAGGTTCTGGAAACATCCTTCCTGCTGTCTATGTTTCAGATTCCTCAATGCTCCAACTTCCTCATTCCAGACTTTCCTGCTTCCCATGACGTAATTCCTGTTATTTCAGCTTTCCTTCTCACGTTGGTACCTTAATAATTAATCTGCGTTGGTTCACTCTTCTTTGCCATTGCCGTAATTTGCCTGTGTCCACTTTCCTAGTTGTAAGGCCGATAACCCCGGAGTAGTGGCGCTGCCCAAGCGTCGCACCCAGCGCTGCCCAAGCGTCGCACCCGGCGCTGTCCAAGCGTCGCACCTGGTGCTGCCCAAGCGTCCAGCCCAAAAAAACTCCCTAATTGAACAGACCCTACACAATCTTACCGTCTGTGTGTAGAACGTCTAATAACTGCATGGAGTGTGTGTGTGTGTGTGTGTGTGTGTGTGTGTGTGTGTGTGTGTGTGTGTGTGTGTGTGTGTGTGTTTATCACCCGAAAGGTCGGGGTGAATAACGAGCCGACATTATCGGGGAAAAAGAACAAACACAAAATATGAAAGTGCGAATTCACCGAAGAGGTGGGGAGGGGAAAGGATAGTAAAAGCGGCCGCCAGATCGCAGCAGTGTGAGAGCTTTATTTCCGGTGTTTTTAAAATGAGATTGACTGGCCACGCCCATTCAACTTCCCTCCCGACCGCTCATCCCACCCACCGCCACATCGACTTGCGTAATGCGTCAGCAGTCACCCTAACAACGCAGCCTTTCTAATGATTACGGCGGTTCAGAGACAGAGAGAGGAGAGGAAGGAGAGAGGGGGGGGGAGAGAAAGAGAGACGGGACAGTGGTGGTGAATAGGGACAGGAAAGTACGGGATGAGTCGTAGAATACACGAAGTACAAAAAGAAGAAAACTAAATTAGAGATAGATTTTTTTCCTGGATGTATGTAGGTACTTTTTTTCTGGAAGGAAGGCTGTTGGTGCATTAATGGAACTACAAGTCATTACAGAAAAAGATATTACTACTACTACTACTACTACTACTACTACTACTACTACTAATAATAATAATAATAATAATAATAATAATAATAATAATAATAATAATAATAATAATAATAATAATAATAATAATAACAATAAAATAAATAAATATCAAGACTATGGAAATGTAAAGAAGTCAAGGTGATTCCAGTTATAATTAGAACGCTTGGAACCATAACGAAAAGCCACCATAACTGGCTTAAACAGATTGACAAGACACTTTATTTTCCAATTCTCCAGAAGGTTGCATATTAGGAACGTCGTTGTCGGCCCCACTCGTGTCCGAGTAAATATCCATTAACCTTACCCTAACTTCCAGCTGAACTGAAAGATACAAATTGGTTGGGGTTTACCATCGCCCACACAGTTCAGCCTCCTACATCGCTTTCTCACCCTAATCCGAAATGACAGCATTGGGAAGTAGCCGAGATTTATGTAAACACCGTGAACTAACTTTCCAGCAATTTTGACCATGATAAATTTGGCCAGGAATAAATTTCAGTCGTTTCTTTGCTTCATGGGATCGCTGCTGCAATGTCTCTTCCCAGCGAAAGATTCGGCGGGTTTTCCTTCATTCGGAAGCCGCGTAATAGAAGATGAAAGTGTAGTATCTGTTCTGATTGATGCAACACTACCTAGACTGGTAGTGACTTAGATCTTGTGCCTTAATTCCGCCGGTCTGCTGTATTGTCCTGTACAGTTCTAGGAGGTCAACTCTACCAGGTTTTGACTTCTCACCCTTTTAGAAGGTGTTGTTTATTGCTAATCGCCTGAGGCGCCCTTTCCGGGAAATGCCGACGGAGCTGCTTAGGTATGTTTTTTAAGGCCAAAGTGCTCTTCGTCTACGAGCGCTGGCTTTTAAATACAACTTTTCCGACATTGTGTCACATCTTAACGCTGTAGGGGTAGATAAATACCAGGAGTCCAGCCGTGTGCTGACAAAGATAAAACTGTGGTATCTGTTCCAATGAATGCTACACTTTGTAGTCCGGTACCGTCTTGGCCTTCGGGCCTTGATTCCGTCAATTTGCAGTATTGTCCTGTGCAGATCTAGGACGTCAACCATCCAAGGTTTTGCCTTCTCATCCATTGAGAAGGGGTTAGTTTATTGCTAATCGCCTGAGTTGCCCCTAAATGGGGAATGCCGACGGTGCTGACCGGGCAATTTTTGTAGGCCAGAGTACTCTATCTCTATGGCGCTGGCTTTTCAATTCCACTTTCCCGACCTTGTGTCACATATTACTGCTGTAGGAGGTAGATAAATATCAGCTCCTTCCTGCAGCGCCTGAACCACCAGCTCCTTCCTGCAGCGCCAGTTCCAGCCCCCCCCCCCCAGCGGCTCTTGCTCTCTCTCTCTCTCTCTCTCTCTCTCTCTCTCTCCAGCAACGCCTGCTACAGCCGTAATCAAGCGGCCCCTGTTACAGCTCTCTCGCAACGCTTGCTCCAGCTCTATCTAGCTGCCTTTGCTCCAGCTCTCTCCAACTACGCCTGCTGCAGCTCTTTCCGACTTTCGCCAGCGGCTCCTGCTGCAGCTCTCTTCAGCGACTCCTGTTCCAGTTCCTTCCAGCAACGCTTGCCCCAGCTCTCTCCAGCAACGTTTTCTTCAGTTTCTTCCAGCAGCACTTGCTCCAGCTCCTCCCAAAGGCCCCCTACTCCAGCTCCTCCCAAAGGCCTCCCTGCTCCAGCTCTCTTCAGTAACGCCTGCTACAGATATCTCCAGCGGCTCCTGCTACAACTTTCTCCAGTAACGTCATGCTCCTTCCAGCGGCTCCTGCTTCAGCTCCTTCTAGCAACGGCTCCTCCATCTCTCTCCAACGGCTTCTGCACCAGCTCCTTCCAGCAAGGCGTGCTTCGGATTTCTCCAGCATCGCTAGCTCCAGCTCTTTCCAGTGGCTCCGTCTCTTTTCCTGTAACCACTGCTCCAGCTCCTGTCTCTTGTTCCAGCAGCACTATGGTCCTGTTAATCCAGCCCTTGTCCACGTCTACACGAACCCGACCTACACGAGGCGTCTCATCACACCTCAGGGACGTCTACGTCAATCTCTGTGTGACATCATTCCATGTTGCCCAGGTTCCAGTTTCCCCGACCCAGCCTTTCCTGCTGTACAGGTTCCGGAAACATCCTTCCTGCTGTCCATGTTCCAACTTCCTCATTCCAGCCTTTCCTGCTTCCAGTGACGTCATCCTTGTTATTTCAGATTTCCTTCTCGCGTTGTTTCCTTTATGGTAAATAAACTTCTGTTTTTTTAACTATTCACCTGCGTTGGTCTTCTCGTAATTTGCCTGTGTCCACTTTCTTGGTTGTAAGACCGATTGCCCCCGAGTAGTGGCGCTGCCCAAGCGTCACACCCGGCGCTGACCAATCGTCCGGACAAAAACCTCTCAGGTGACCGGACCTTGCAACGGAAGTGATAATTGAAATGTGCGAAAACTAACAATTTGATAAAGACTAAGGTGGTCACATATAGGTAGATAGGTAAATAGACAGCTGGTGTTAGATAGATAGATAGATAGATAGATAGATAGATAGATAGATAGATAGATAGATAGATAGATAGATAGATAGATAGATAGAGTAAACAAGTAAAAAATATATTGATAAAATAAACTTAAAACCAATATTATTTCAAAAGTGGTCAATACAACGTAATGCTTTATAAATACAAGGTGTTCCAAAAGTCTTGGGAATATTTCAAGTCCTCATATCTGCTGGACTATGAATGGTAATAAGATGAAACTGGTACCGTTTTAAAGCTAAATTCATTAAGTTTTTTCATATCTGTTCAGACCCAGTAATGGCGTTCACTCAACCAAAATAAAAGCGTTTTGCGTCCTTGAATTTTCAAAAACTGAATCATGGACACGTGTTCAGCGTGCATTTCGTACAAAATTTCGAAAAGAAGCCATGTCCAAAAAAAGCTGTCTACGGACCATTCTCTTTGAAAGAGCAACACAAGAACGAAAGATGATTAACGCAAAGACAGGAGATAAACAAAAAGAAATCGCAGGGTGTGAGATCTGGAGACCTGAAAGGCCAAGGCATGAGAACGCGATTATCTCGCCCAGACCGTCCAATCCATCTGCCTGACAGTGTTATGTTCAGATACTGTCTAACCCTGAAGCTCCGGTGCGGTGAGCCCTATCCTGTTGGAAAATGAAGTCGTCAGACTCTTCGTCACTCAACGTAACCAGTTTTCCAGCATGTCGAGATACGTGTCACCATTGACTTTTTCTCTATTAAAGGAACCTTTGTGGTTGTAGAATCTTTCATTTAAGATGTTTCCAGCAATGACTATATAAAATCTATTTTCAGCTGGATTTTTCTGGCTGTAAATTGCGAGATAAACACTTTGATGTAGGGGGCAATCAGTTTTATTTTTACAATTACAGGTATTTTCGGCCTTGACTATTTAGAGTTGGTTTTATATTATTATTATTATTTGTTGTATTATTTTTTAATATTTTGTTGCGTATTTACTGATTTTTTTAATCATCGTTGCAACCGTAACTTAACTTGAGGGTATTTTTGTTAAAGATTTTATTGAGAATGTTATTATATGGAAAGTTAAGGTTGAGTAAGTTTCAGAATTTTTGCCCTAATGTAGTTTTGACCATTTGATTGAATGCAGGTTTAAATCAAATAAGTATCCTATTTATTCCTTTTTAGGTTTATTGTTGGTACTCTTATAGAAAACGTTCCGCGTTTCCGTGACTTCGCGTCGTCAACGTTCGGGTAGGTCTCGGAAGCGTCTGAGAGTTGACGAAACTATTAACCAATCATGGTTGCAGCAAGCAGACAATAACTTTTGGAGAAATTAATTACGATTTGCTAAACTATTATTTTATAATTAAAGATACTGCATGAGTTTCCCCAAGCCGTTACCGCAAAAATTGTTCACTGATTTAAAATAATTACCACACCGTTGCCATGTTAACTCGATGATCTGTTCATATACATAAGTATGAAGGTTAGAATTAATATAGTAATTAATATAGTAATTAATATAGTAATTAATATAGTAATTAATATATTAATGCTTGCTGCCTCATCAGAAAGAGACATCAAAAAGTGAATAGAAGATACAAATTTAGATTTTTAAAAAGATTAATTATATCATTTTAGTATGATAAGGAATTCCGAGGCAGGAGCAATGCAATGTTGAAAACCGGAAGGTGGAATATAGGATGAACAAAAATAAATGACATGAGACGGTATAAGTGTATGAATCTCGGATCAATTTATTTATATTTCAAGAAGTTGTAAATATAAAGACAGTAAATTGTAAAATGGGGAACTTACTGCTAAATATTTAGAGGTCCGGAATGGTAGAAACTGTAATCATTTTGAGAATAACAACCTCTATTTTTCAAAAAGAAAACAAAAATTCGACCAGAGGGTCGGGTGAAGAAAATCAAGATGGACGCTGAATATATATATATATATATATATATATATATATATATATATATATATATATATATATCATAATTTTCTTTGAGGTACAGAATTTTATTAGGGCAATTACGAAGGGAATACATGTTTTATTATTCATGATTACAAGATACCTCCCAACAGTTCTCAACTTTAATTTTCTTAAAGGGGCTTTTTATAACATAGTATATATATATATATATATATATATATATATAGAGAGAGAGAGAGAGAGAGAGAGAAAGAGAGAGAGAGAGAGAGAGGGAGAGAGAGGAGATAGATAGAGAGATAGATTATGCGTGTTGACACGCGCTCGTGCGTGCGTGTTGCAACTACTTGATCGGACCATTAAATGATCCCTGATGATTCTTAAAATGATTAGCGGGATCTTATGTGATCCCCGGATCAACAGATAATCTGTAATCACGTAAAATAAGATCATTCATTTTTCTGTAATTATTTTTATCATTGATTTGTTTTAATCTAATTGCTCGTACTCCAAACGCAAGCGGCGATTGGCTGTGAATATCACGAGTGACTGCAAGTCTCATCGACGCGTCAACATACCACTTAACTTTCATTCGCATCTGTGTGTATGTACGTATTTATGCAAAGTTGATGTCCGGTGGCATGGTAAATTCAATCGGGGAAGTAGTCACCTGCGGTCCTCGTTTAAGGCAAGAATCTAGGAGTACTAAAACTCTGATAAAGCCCCTGTGGCGACTGTTGTTTCCCCATGAAAGACTTGGTCTTCTTTCTGGGCTCAGGGTCGCAGATCAGCTGGTTCTCTGCAGACCCTGTGATCTGCGTGAAAACTTCACAACACAGTAGAAAATAGTTAAGCGATGACAATGTTCGAGCATGCGTTCGCAGCCAACATACATTGCAAGCTACATGGGTCGTTAAACTCCTTCAGAGCACAGGCGAACTGGTCGAAGGGGAACAATTTCGTACACCCAGCCTTACTCGAAAAACAAGTTGGAAGTCATAAGGTATTGATACTAATATTATATCGATGTATGTATCAATACTAAACTGGGCATCTCTCTTCTGCTGGGCTCTGGGCTAATTGGTGCTATTAATGCGAATCATTGCGGAGTTGTTCAAGCAGCATTGTCGTATAGTTTAGCATGAGCGCTGCTCGCATTTACCATCCATCGTGGCTAAACGGTAGATTATGCCAGCGATGGCTATCATTTCTGTATGCACGTATCGACGTGTGGAAATATTTGCTTTGGTGTCCTGTCGTTCGGCAAGACCACTTAGGATAAGAAATCCATAAAATAGTCTACGCACTGACTCTTCTTTCCGAGTAAGCACATTTGATGCTTCGAGAGTGCCGTTGGCTCTTGGAAACGCTGTTCCCCTTACCTATAAATATTTCAAGCACATCCCAGTATTTCAAGGCAGTGGCAAACATCACATTCACTCTTTTCATTTTGGACGAAGGAGTAAAAAAAAAAAACTTCAAACAAAGGCAATAGCGAAAAACTTGTTGCCGAAATTCGGCCTGTCTGAATATGTTTATGTCAGATTGTTTTCGTTGTGTGGGTTTGACTTGTATTATTGTATTGCTTTTCATCTCTGCAGTGGTAGAAGTAGTAGTAGTAGTAGTAATATTCACCGAGAAGCAGCCACTTCTTTCATTTCAAGAAACAAAACCAAAATCCGTGCCGAGGGAAGCAAAATGAATGCATACGACGCAACTACACAAGTGAACATTAAAGAACGAAGGATCTCAACACAAAAAACGGCAGGTGCGCGTGCCTATCGTGATTGACGTCATTTCAGTCTTGCAAACGTGTATCTTGCTCATCAACTCGACACAAATTTAAAAAATAAAGAAATAAATAATCAAAATAAAATAAACACTTAACTAATTTGCAAAAATGTTCTTTTCGTTGTCTTCTTTTCGTTTCTCATTTTTTGGCTTGTTTTATTCTTTTTTTTTTTTTTTTGGCTGTTGTGCAGTTTTATCTTCCTTTTTTTTGTTTTCGAGTTATTTCTTGGATTGTTTTTCGCCTTTCAAATGAATCACTTTCATATTTTCATTCCCGCGCGAAGATCGTTTCCCGCCACAAGCCTAAAAATAGCAGTTCCCTAACTTGTACACACACGCACACATTTACGAACTTGTACGCACACACATACACACAATACAAAGAGGTAGACGCAATGTCAGGTAGATCGGCTCGTACATTGTAAAAGACGCTTCCAAGTATATTGCTTAACCCTAACCCTAACCCTAACCCATAACCCTAACCCGAAACAGGAGAAAGTGTAAAAGGTTAGATACTGGGAAGAGTTCGTTTGTAGTGGATGTTGTACAGGCGTGTTCCACTATAATCCGTTGATGTACGGGTATCTCTCGGTGATAACATCTGTCACGCAAATATAATAACAGCGTGTGTCACTATAATCCATTGATGTACGGGTGTCTCTCGGTGATCGCATCTGTCACGCAAATATAATAAAAGTGTGTGTCACTATAATCCAATGATGTACAGGTATCACTCAGTGATCGCATCTGTCACGCAAATATAATAACAGCGTGTGTCACTATAATCCATTGATGTACGGGTGTCTCTCGGTGATCGCATCTGTCACGCAAATATAATAAAAGTGTGTGTCACTATAATCCAATGATGTACGGGTATCACTCGGTGATCGCATATGTCACGCAAATATAATAAAAGTGTGTGTCACTATAATCCATTGTTGTACGGGTATCTCTCGGTGATCGCATATGTCACGCAAATATAATAAAAGTGTGTGTCACTATAATCCATTGTTGTACGGGTATCTCTCGGTGATCGCATATGTCACGCAAATATAATAACAGCGTGTATCACTATAATCCAATGATGTACGGGTATCTCTCGGTGATCGAATATGTCACGCAAATATAATAAAAGTGTGTGCCACTATAATCTATTGTTGTACGGGTATCTCTCGGTGATAACATCTGTCACGCAAATATAATAACAGCGTGTATCACTATAATCCATTGATGTACGGGTATCTCTCGGTGATCGCATCTGTCACGCACATATAATAAAAGCGTGTTCCACTATAATCCATTGATGTACGGGTATCTCTCGGTGATAACATCTGTCACGCAAATATAATAACAGCGTGTATCACTATAATCCATTGATGTACGGGTATCTCTCGGTGATAACATCTGTCACGCAAATATAATAACAGCGTGTATCACTATAATCCAATGATGTACGGGTATCACTCGGTGATCGCATATGTCACGCAAATATAATAAAAGTGTGTGTCACTATAATCCATTGTTGTACGGGTATCTCTCGGTGATCGCATATGTCACGCAAATATAATAACAGCGTGTATCACTATAATCTAATGATGTACGGGTATCTCTCGGTGATCGCATATGTCACGCAAATATAATAAAAGTGTGTGTCACCATAATCCATTGTTGTACGGGTATCTCTCGGTGATCGCATATGTCACGCAAATATAATAAAAGTGTGTGTCACTATAATCCATTGTTGTACGGGTATCTCTCGGTGATCGCATATGTCACGCAAATATAATAACAGCGTGTATCACTATAATCCAATGATGTACGGGTATCTCTCGGTGATCGAATATGTCACGCAAATATAATAAAAGTGTGTGCCACTATAATCTATTGTTGTACGGGTATCTCTCGGTGATAACATCTGTCACGCAAATATAATAACAGCGTGTATCACTATAATCCATTGATGTACGGGTATCTCTCGGTGATCGCATCTGTCACGCACATATAATAAAAGCGTGTTCCACTATAATCCATTGATGTACGGGTATCTCTCGGTGATAACATCTGTCACGCAAATATAATAACAGCGTGTATCACTATAATCCATTGATGTACGGGTATCTCTCGGTGATAACATCTGTCACGCAAATATAATAACAGCGTGTATCACTATAATCCAATGATGTACGGGTATCACTCGGTGATCGCATATGTCACGCAAATATAATAAAAGTGTGTGTCACTATAATCCATTGTTGTACGGGTATCTCTCGGTGATCGCATATGTCACGCAAATATAATAACAGCGTGTATCACTATAATCTAATGATGTACGGGTATCTCTCGGTGATCGCATATGTCACGCAAATATAATAAAAGTGTGTGTCACCATAATCCATTGTTGTACGGGTATCTCTCGGTGATCGCATATGTCACGCAAATATAATAAAAGTGTGTGTCACTATAATCCATTGTTGTACGGGTATCTCTCGGTGATCGAATCTGTCACACAAATATAATAAAAACGTGTGTCACTTTAATCCATTGATGTACGGGTATCTTTCGGTGATCGCATCTGTCACGCAAATATAATAAAAGTGTGTGTCACTATAATCCAATAATGTACGGGTGTGTTTGGGTGATCGCATATGTAATGCAAATATAATAAAAACGTGTGTCACCTTAATCCAATGATGTACTGGTATCTCTCGGTGATCGCATATGTCACTCAAATATAATAAAAGTGTTTGTCACTTTAATCCATTGATGTACGGGTATCTATCGGTGATCGCATGTGTCACGCAAATATAATAAAAGCGTTTGTCACTTTAATCCAATGATGTACGCGTATCTCTCGGTGATCGCATATGTAACGCAAATATAATAAAAATGTGTGTCACTATAATCCAATGATGTACGGGTATCTCTCGGTGATCGCATATGTAACGCAAATATAATAAAAGTGTGTGTCACTATAATCCATTGATGTACGGGTATCTCTCGGTGATCGCATATGTAACGCAAATATAATAAAAGTGTGTGTCACTATAATCCAATGATGTGCGGGTATCTCTCGGTGATCGCATATGTAACGCAAATATAATAAAAGTTTGTGTAACTATAATCCAAGAATGTACGGGTATTTCTCGGTGGTCGCATATGTAACGCAAATATAATAAAACTGTGTGTCACTATAATCCATTGATTTACGGGTATCTCTCGGTGATCGCATATGTCACGCAAATATAATAAAAGTGTGTGTCACTATAATCCAATGATGTACGGGTATCTCTCGGTGATCGCATATGTAACGCAAATATAATAAAACTGTGTGTCACTATAATCCATTGATTTACGGGTATCTCTCGGTGATCGCATATGTCACGCAAATATAATAAAAGTGTGTGTCACTATAATCCATTGATGTACGGGTATCTATCGGTGATCGCATGTGTCACGCAAATATAATAAAAACGTGTGTCGCTTTAATCCATTGACGTACGGGTATCTCCCGGTGATCGCATCTGTCACACAAATATAATAAAAACGTGTGTCACTTTAATCCATTGAGGTACGGGTATCTCTCGGTGATCGCATATGTCACGCAAATATAATAAAAGTGTGTGTCACTTTAATCCATTGATGTACGGGTATCTATCGGTGATCGCATCTGTCACACAAATATAATAAAAACGTGTGTCATTATAATCCATTGATGTACGGGTATCTCTCGGTGATCGCATATGTCACGCAAATATAATAAAAGTGTGTGTCACTATAATCCAAATATGTACGGGTGTGTTTGGGTGATCGTATATGTCACGCAAATATAATAAAAACGTGTGTCACTATAATCCAATGATGTACGGGTGTCTCTCGGTGATCACATCTGTCACACAAACATAAAAAAGTAACATGGCAACGGCGGAAATATAACATCCTGGCGACACATAGTCACAATTCAGCACATAGGCTGTTTTAGTTATTCACATGCGGATCTGCAGCTGGTCTAATAAGCCACCACGAAATCACTAATAAAAAAAGTATGACAGAGGATAACCATAGTGAAGATGAAGCAAATTATATATATATATATATATATATATATATATATATATATATATATATATATATATATATTAGTATTTCATGTATCCACATAAAATTTTATAAGGAGATATAATTTTTTATGTATCAATTTTCGGTATTTACTTCAACAGTGCTCGATACGTTAGTAGAGCTAGGTAGTAAGATATAGGCCAATCTATAGAAAACAGAACAATAGAACAGGATATAGGAAGTAACACAAACAAGACTTTTGTTAGCAGGAATCCCAACAATTGGCTGAACGAACAACAAAGAATCTGATTGGTTAACGAGCTAGCCGTGTATATAAAAACACCCAGCAAAAATAACTCCATGCATTTTAGCCTGAAGATTCCCCCTAGGATGAAACGCGGGAGCCTCTATGTAGCTTAATTGCCATAAATATATTTTCATAGCTTATGGAGGAAATATCGATTATCACTTAGAAGTAAAGTAATATTCTTCGTACAAAAATTTCACTTCCCTAACCTAAACCCTAACCCTAATTCTTAACCCAACCCAACCCAACCCTAACACTAACACTAACCCTAACACTAACCCTAATCCTAACCCTAACCCTAATTCTTAACCCAACCCAACCCTAACACTAACACTAACCCTAACACTAACCCTAATCCTAACCCTAACCCTAACCCTAACCCTAACCCAACCCTAACCCGAACCCCAACCCCAACCCTAACCCGTACCCTAACCCCAACCTAACCCGTACCCTAACCCGAACTCTAATCCTAAACTTCCTTCTGTTATCAGTATCCTTGCCACTCTCGTTGTTTCTGCCTAAGAATCGCTTGATATCTTGCGTTTTATGTATAGCGTGCTGCTTTTATGAGGCGACAAAGATCGCGTTCGCATTTGCGTGTCCAAGTTGCATAGAGCTCGCTGTAGCGAATGTCACGAATTTCTTTGGTTCATTTTTAGCTGTTCTGTAGGCGTGACAATTTATCAGGAACTTGTCAACGAGAAATTCGTATTATCGTTGATTTTGGAACTGCACTTTCTCCTTATTAAGATATAGTCGATTTGCGACTTTGTGTTTCCGTTGAAGTAAGTGTACAGATGTGATTAACGCTTGCAGAAGCGGGTGTTGACTATCACCAGATTGTGTGAGTAAGCAAAATCGAGGATACGTGTGCCGTCGTTGTTGCGACGCCATAGTCAAAACCTCCGTGAGCACGATGTCCATTCACAACGGCGCCAAGGTGGTCGTTTAGATCTTCGGTAACCACCATTGTGCAGTCCTGTGGCACATCGGAGCTTTGTTCGTCAAATAATGCCCAGCAAGCGTCTTTGACTCGAAAAAGAAAAGCCAGTCTATGTCCGCCGTATATCGGTTCGTGATGAGGACGAACTTCATTAGTCGATCGCCGCATAGGTGCACTTCGACGAGCACATGACGATATTTTTCAGACTACGATGCGACTCCACTTTTTATTCTTGGGCCATCGTTGAACAGGAATGTGTCTCTGGTTTTGGATCCGATCCAACGTGTTTCTTGGACTGTGCACACGTCGATGCGCCTCCGTTTGATGGCAGCGGCTAGTAAGCGGAACTGTCCGGTATAGATACTAGCATTCAGATTAGGGTTAGCCTTAGTGCTTGCACGACGAGGTTATATAAAAAGAAACACTCAGTTTCCTGGTGAATAGAGGCGAACCAGTAACGACAATACAGAGGTGGAAAATTCAGCACTTAAAATTGGCGACCGGGTGTGTGACGTAAGTGATGATCCTGAACTAGGATCGAGCGGTGAAAGTCGCCCCGACTTACCTCATACCCGCCATAGAAGAGCCCGTCTTTGCCTGGCGTGCAATTTAAAAGTTAAAGAAATGTTTGAATTGTAGGTCGAGTGAGGATTCGAACACTGCGCGATGGATTACGAATACCGACTTAATTTTAGTTATTTTTATTTTAACATCTGGGTAGTTATGCAGATCGAGTTGATTTTCATGTGTCTGGTTTAACTCAATAAAAGATGGAACAGAAATCGCTTTCGTCGTCGTCGACAATTCATTTGTAAACTTAAGGTTTTGGAGAGCAGTTTGTAGAGACAGAAAAGAACAGATGGGAAAGGAGAAAAAACGTCAAGCGATCGGTGAGCCGTTTTTTCTTTTTTACTAAGACAACAAGTAGAATTAATTTTATTTAATTCCGTGACATTTACTTTTAATAGTTTTAGGAAAAGGGGTTCATTATAACGGATATAAATATAATTTTAGATATTAGGCAAATACGAGTTGAGCAGAATTGCATTTTTTTATTCTGTGTCTTTTACAGTTTTTTAATAAACTGTGAAACCGAATACACCTGACCCCCGGGGTCGTCCTTTAAATCGAAAGTTCATTAACACACATCTAATGACCGTGACAGAAGTGATTTCACTCCATATCTCTCTTTCTATATATTTCCATTTCGCTCTGTCTGTCTCTCTCTCTCTCTCTCTCTCTCTCTCTCTCTTGGTCTTTTTACTTTGTATATTTGCGTCTCCCCCCTCCATCATTTTGTATTTTGTGATTGGGTTAGTTACGGGGAAGTGTTTTTCAATGAGATTTAGGAATTTCTTGCCAAGTTTAGATTTTAGCATCTGATTATAGGGTGGTGTATACTAGAATATATTTCTTTTTCTTGTTTAAATTTTATTATGATTATTTGTATCCTATTTCTTATTTTTAATTTCGATATTATGGTACCCACTATCGTTTAGAGCTGTATTGTTGATGTTGCTTGACGACTTAAATACATTTTCGTTGCTAAGGTAATTGCTAAGCCCACGTACGATAAAACAGAACAAAAGAATAGGAAGAAAAATCAGCCCAAACTGTGTTTGTGAGAAGTCCTACCATTGGCTAATGGAAACGTTTATGCGTGTGAGGGAACAACACATAATTTGATTGGTTAGCTAGCTAAATAATACACCGCGTGTATATATAAAAGAAACTCCCGATAACACAAATTCCACACCTGACGATTCCCTACGGTGATTATACGCGGAAGCCTATTCTTCATATGCCTCTACTTTTAAAGATTAACTGGTAATTATTGACAATGACTTGTTGGATACTTCTCTTATTCCGGTGACCGATATAGCGGTGATGTTTGCCTCGTAACTTCTTTGTGAGGTGAAAGAATCAAGAACTTCGAAAGACTGACTTCCCGGGTCTGGTCATTTTGTCTCCTCTCAGTGGAACAGATGACGATTCTTCGGGGTGTTTTTCATTTAACTAGATAGTCAATAATTACAATTAATTAACAACAATACCTTTAGTTCTTTATTACGTTTTTGTTCGGGAATAAATGAAGAGAGAGAGTGAGGAACATTGGTTATTATCTTCAGAGCTACATACCGACGCATGTTTTCGTTTTCACCCCTAAACGAAATCAGCCCGCCTCTTTCTCATTCACGTGGTACCTCATTACGGTTTCTTGTCTTCCGCCCACGTTTTTTCCAGGTATTAACCTTTGGCAATAACTTCCCAACTCAGTTTTATTCAAGACCACGTAATATATCACGCTAGAAATCATTGACAACCTCTGAAAACCATTAGAACCATTAACAGACACTGTATACAAAAAAACTACTGGAAATCAGTGGAAACCATTCGCAACCATAGCCAACTACTTGTGAATCATAAGAGACCACTGCCATTCGCAACGGTTGACAATAATTTGCAGTCGTTAGAATTGGCAATCATTGGCCAACATTGACACTCATTATATTTGTGGCTATTATAGCCACAAATATAATAATAATAATAATAATAATAATAATAATAATAATAATAATAATAATAATAATAATAATGCTTCTTCTTCGACTCATGTCGCTGTATCTTAATACATACATCTTTAATTCAGCTAAAAGGTTATCGTGTGTATATAGACAAATTGGTACTCTTATAGATAACGCACCATGTTTCTGTGACTTCGTGTCGTCAACGTTCGGGGAGGTTACAGAAGCGATTGAGAGTTAACGAGGCGAAAAGGAGGCGAGAACTGCCAAACGCTAAATTGAAGACTGGCAGCCGATAAATTACGACGAAGCAAATCAAACTAAAATGCATATATAAAAATAAAGAACGAACAAACCATTACTAAACAACTGTTATTAATTAGATGTTTATTTTTGTTTTTCTGTGTTTTTTTTTGTCAAAGGAACCATTGTTAATCAAATGTTTTAAATAAAATGTTTATTTGTGCACCGAAAAGTTTCAAAATATGATTTTGCTTGATTTGTTAAGCAAATTTTTTTTTTCCTAATGATTTTTTTTTACATGTTTTTCAAAATTTTAATAAATCCTTCGGGAGATTCAACGAGCTAACAGAGATTATAGACATTCATTTTTTTGTTATTAAACGCGATTAATTTCTTCCAAAAGTTATCTGCTGTTTGCTGTAGCCTGA
>OY744531.1:110318121-110430621 GCA_963556195.1 Sepiola atlantica | reverse complement strand
AAATTAAATGAATAAATAAAATGAAATTAAAATATTCCTGTTAATTATTGTAGTGTTAAATGGACATTTTAATTATATTTTTACTTTAAATCATTTTTTAATTATTCATGATATTATATCTAAATATATTTTTTAATTTAAATATTTTTTTAAATCTAAATAATTACTTAAATCTAAATAATTACTTGAATCTAAATATTTTTTAAAATCTAACTAATTTTTTAAATCTAACTAATTTTTTAAATCTAAATAATTTTTTAAATCTAAATAATTTTTTTAAATTTAAATAATTATTTATTAGAACCTAATAAAATGGATGTTAATTTCTATTCTTGCAGTTTATTTATGCGATATAAATTAATAGCCAAATGTATCGAACCCCATTGTGTTTCAGATTATAAAATAATTAATAATTAATAGTACAATAAAAATTAATAGTCACATGTATTGAACCCCATTTAGTTTCAGATTATGAATCAATTAATAATTAATAGTCAAATAATAATTAATAGCCAAATGTATCGAACCCCATTTAGTTTCAGATTATGAAATAATTAATAATTAATAGCTAAATAATTAATAGCTAAGTCTATCGAGCCCCATTTAGTTTCAGATTATAAATTATTATTATTATTGTTGTTGTTGTTGTTGTTGTTGTTGTTGTTGTTGTTGTTGTTAATAATAATATTATTATTATTATTATTATTATAGGTATATCGTTTCTTATTCTATTTCAGGGGAAATATACTCATAGGTCCTTATAATGATTATATTCAACCATTTTTTATGTTTACCTTTTGGGAGAATTTCATCTACCTTGTTGAACAGATTACCATTATATCAAGTAATAGATAAGGATTTTTTAAGCACAATCTACAGCCATTTTTATTTTTTCTTAAAATTTCTATTGATCAAAGTTACCCTGTTATTTTAATATGTAGGATATGTTAGGTGCACTAGCAAGTGTATGCATTTCATCTTTTTAATTTAGTTCTTCCCAAACATTGCACTTTGCCACTGTAAATGTAAGAGGTACTGAGAATTAGGGCGAAAGTTAAGAGGGTCATCCTAAATTGGGACCTGTACAGGGAGATGTTTGTCCACATTAGGTTTAAATTTATGCATGTTGGTACAGTCGGCGAAACAGAGAGCATGGAGGGAGTTCCAAAAGTAAGCAGCGTTTTGAAATAGACAGAGCGTAGAAAAAGATAACGGAGAAAAAACGAAGGACGCTAGAATTGAAAAATAAATGCGAGTTTCAGTTTGGCAGATCTCCACCAAAGAACGGTATACAAATAGAAATATAGAAAGGGTGAAAAAGGTAAAGAAAGAGAAACACCGATGGAATGAATGAATGAATGAACAAAAGAAAGAAAGAATAGGAACAAAGAGGAATGACGAGAATGAAAGAAAGAACAATAAAAAAGAATCCACGAATGGAAGAAAATAGAAAACAAGAAGTACCAATAGAAATTACACATGAATAAAAGAGAACAGTAAAAAGAAAGAAGCAATAATGAAGATAATATTAAAAAAAAGAACAAGAAATCAATGAAATCAAGAAATAACGAAATAGTGAATGGATTAAAGGAATAACAATAGAAAGAAATAGTATCGAAAATATAAACGATAGGAAAAGCAATTATAAAAGAAAAAAAGAAATAGAAAAAATATGTGAATGGAAAAAGGAACAACGGAAAGAAAGAAAGAAATGGAAAGAATATATGAATGGAAAAAGGAACAACGGAAAGAAAGAAAGAAAGAAAGAAAGAAATGGAAAGAATATATGAATGGAAAAAGGAACAACGGAAAGAAAGAAAGAAATGGAAAGAATATATGAATGGAAAAAGGAACAACGGAAAGAAAAAAAGAAATAGAAAAAATATATGAATGGAAAAAGGAACAACGGAAAGAAAGAAAGAAATGGAAAGAATATATGAATGGAAAAAGGAACAACGGAAAGAAAGAAAGAAAGAAAGAAAGAAAGAAATGGAAAGAATATATGAATGGAAAAAGGAACAACGGAAAGAAAGAAAGAAATGGAAAGAATATATGAATGGAAAAAGGAACAACGGAAAGAAAGAAAGAAATGGAAAGAATATATGAATGGAAAAAGGAACAACGGAAAGAAAGTAAGAAATGGAAAGAATATATGAATGGAAAAAGGAACAACGGAAAGAAAGAAAGAAATGGAAAGAATATATGAATGGAAAAAGGAACAACGGAAAGAAAGAAAGAAATGGAAAGAATATATGAATGGAAAAAGGAACAACGGAAAGAAAGTAAGAAATGGAAAGAATATATGAATGGAAAAAGGAACAACGGAAAGAAAGAAAGAAATGGAAAGAATATATGAATGGAAAAAGGAACAACGGAAAGAAAGTAAGAAATGGAAAGAATATATGAATGGAAAAAGGAACAACGGAAAGAAAGAAGAAAGAAAGTTAGATATAAGAAAAAGAAATAACGATAGAAATAATAAAAGAAGGGGCAATAAAACGATAGAAAAATGAATAAATGAAATAAAGAAAGAAAACCGTATCGAGCAATAATGTTTGATAATCGATAATCTTCAAAGGAACCATTATGTAACTCTGCCGTCCGGTAAGTATCGACTTATTGGATATTAAGTAAAGAGAAGATGGCTTACTTTGGCAACGTGCTCTTTTCCTCTGTTTAATGGATCCTTCTCTCGATTGCTGATTACTAAGCTGTTTAGCTGAGGGTGAAATCCGGAGGGTAATTTATTGATATATGTAAATTACAGAAGACAACTCTCGGTAAATATATGCTGTTGTATAAAGCGAAATGTTCTTCTGTGTCTTGTGTATCGTTTGTGGCCGATACACATCTATCTACAACTTGGATCTTATATTTTCTATACATCTAAAAACGATGCTGTTTCTGTGTGATGACGACAGAGTTATGCACCTCAGAAAAACATTCACAACAGCAAGCCGCAATCAATAGACTGTCTTTCCGGTCATAATTTTTTCAAAAGTCAAAATCTTTTTCATGTAAAACATACTTGCTGGTAATTATTTTTTAAATGAAAATTAAATATAAAGTAAAAATAGATTTTTTTTTAATATCTGCGATCTGACAGCACTATGATTGGTAGAAAAATTCATATTTCAATGTTTCGAACGAAGAAAAAAAGTATTTTATTGCTTATTTTTCTAAAAAGATATTTAAAATAAAAATACGAAACTTTTCTTTATCAGCAAGTTTTAATTATAAAGTTTTACATGAAAAAGATTTTGCCTTTTTAAAAATTATGACCTGAGAGACAGTCTGTTGATTGCGGCTGGCTGTTGTGAATTCGGAATAGCGGCACGCTGATTAAGAGTCGAATGTTTTTCTGTAGTGCCGATTGCTGACAGTAATGTGGATTTGCGATGTGTCAATCATGTTCTTACAAACCGTGTTAATATCTTGGCTCGTCAAGACGAGGTCGAATTCTATTGGATGAATTTTATTGATCGAATTCTATTGGTCGAATTTATGATGACGCGATCTCTCACTGTGGCTATGCTTCTGTCCCTCCGTTTGTTCTATCATCGAATTTTATTTCATATTCTCATCATTTTTTAATCAAATTTTTCATCCAATGTTCTTGTGATCAAATTTTATTGTAAAATGTTGATTTTATGTCAATTAAACTGCAAAAGTAAAATGTGAAATGGTTAAACATTATGGTACTCTTATAGCTGACGTACCATGTTTCCGTGACATTGCGTTGTCAACGTTCGGACAGGTCTCGGAATCGCCTGAGAGTCGGCGAAACTATTAACCAAGCAGCCGATAACTTTTGGAATAAATTAATCGCGTTCAATAAAGAAATAGAATTTCTATAATCTCTGTCAGCTCGTTGAATCTCCCGAAAAACTAATTGAATTTTTGGGGGAAAAATGTAAAAAAAAACATTGAATTTAAAAAAAAAAATAAACATTTGCTTAACAAATCAAACAAAATCATCTTTTGAAACTTTCCAGTGCACAAACAAAAAAAATATTTTATTTAAAAAACATTTGATTAACAATGGTTCATTTGACAAAAAAATAAATTAATAACAGTTGTTTAGCTATAGTTTCTTCGTTCTTTATTTTATATATGTATTTTAATTTTTTTTTTTTTCGTCGTAATGCCAGTCTTCAATTTAGCGTGTGGCAGTTTTCGCGCCTCGTTTTCGCCTCGTCAACTCCCGGGCGCTTCCGTAACCTGCCGAACATTAACGACGCGAAGTCACGGAAACATGGTGCGTCATCAATAAGATTACAACATTACCATAATCAATGTTTGCTCGATGAAGGACTGTGCCCCCTGAATTTCGGTTGCTTATTTTGCTTGATCAGCAACAATATGAAATATAGATTTCTTGTGCCTTTGAAGATATTTGAAGAGTATCGATCAATAATGTGCTGTTGCAAGTCGCTAGCGTTATTTCTTAGATTTCCCTTCTCATAGACTACCACTTCAGTCCACCCTACTACTTAATCCATAGTTAGAGTGAAGTAGAAATGTATTTATACTTTTCCCAAGTATATAAATAAATATGCACGCTTGAACTTGAGTTGAGCACGGTTCTGAAGAAGAGAAGAGTTCCCGAAATATTATATCATACGGAGTTTCCACCAGACCATCTTGATACAGGTATTACATAACATTGTAACATTGTGTAGATAGACATATATGTGTGTTTGTGAAAAAATAAATATATGTGCATGTATACATTGTATCAAGAGTGAAACTATTTAACTTGTTCCACCATTATATGTCTTATTTGCTCCAACTTGTGTCTATCCGTCACACCTCTGCATTGTATTGCCTTCTAAGTATCACATTTCTATATACAAGTAAACAATGCTTCAAGCAAACTGCATAAACCTCTTATATAAATAAAAGTTATGCAATAGTCGCCACAGACTTCGAGCCGACAGTCCGCACCATCTCTAATTCCAAGGCAGACAAATCACATGAATTCATTTAAGAGACGCATTACTTTCACTTGCAAACTACATCCAGATATAAGGTCAACATCACAATATCAAGTTTTTGTTATATAGTAAAAGGGATGCGCGTAAAATACGAAGACATGATTGGTCAAAGAAGATCACGTGATAGAGGAAATAATTTTCAAATAGTAACTTACTTAAACAAGACGGCGAATCAATGTGGCCGTGCATAACGCTTTTCCTCATGGTCACCTGGAAAATAAAAGGACAATAAAAGCTCAAATGAACTTATGACGCAACCAACTGGAAAAGGATTGTTTTTGAATTAGTATTATTGTAAATATTCAAAGTAGTTCGTAGTTATCATGTAATCCCAATGTAGATTTAAACTATGAAGAAGATAAAAATGTCGACCACGATAAAGGCCGTCGTAAAGAGAAGGTTATTTCACTGAGTCTCGTTTTATGCTGACGTCACAGTGGTCCGCGCTAATAAGATAAACAAGACATTTCGAAGGGAACGGTTGCACCCTACATGTAGACATATGACGGTGGTAATTTCTATCTTAAATAATCTTTGATCTAGTAATTGTTTGGTATTTAAAAAATGATACTGATGGGTTTGTTCATGTCGTTTTCAAGGTTGAATCTGATAGTGATTTGAAGATAAAACTTTACAAAGACTCGTTTAGACTAAAATTCAAGATGGATGACAAACCTGTCTTGATAGGAAAATACTAAATAAAAAACAAATATTTACTTGTTTCCCCATAAGTTTGAAGTATTTGTACACAGTAACAAGTTTGTATAACATAAAATGTTTGTCCTGATAAAGAAATCTAATTTTATTTTAAACGTATATAAAATTGAACTTTTATGTCCACGTGTCGATGTTATATTATTATAGGGCCCTATTTGGAAAAGGTGTACTTCACACTGCGCTGATGAGAGCCGTAAGCTCGAAACTATATGAAAAGTCACATCGTATTTCAGGATACACAGAACTTTTTATTTTATTTTATTAATGGGAATCGCTCCAGCCACTTGATGTAAGGAGCTAACAAAAACGAATATAGTTATCGCAAAGACAGGAGATGCTTATTGGCTTTGGTCTTCAAATGACCAAGGAGGGAAACAGTCAGCAGGGAGAGTTCCACAAGCCTGCGGATATAAGTAATCAAAATCAAAACTGTTCATCGGATTAAATATGAAATTCGATTAAATCGATTGGAAATTAAAATGTTGTTTTTATAGAATTGGTATGGGAGGGAAATAAAGGGAGTATTAGTAGTAGCATTAGCAGCGTAATGGGGGTAAGCAGTATACTTTAGTGGGTATAATGTAATAATAGATCCGAATAGATAGATCCATCTCCCTCCCGCAACTTCTAGTTATGCGTAGGGTTAATTAAACTCTCACACCTTGATAGGGTAACTAGTTTCAGAATAGGAGACCTCCGAAATAACACCAACTATTGTGTAACTACATCTTTAAAGACCCAAATATTTTGGATTTCAACCTGTTGCTCATCACGACGAGCAACATAACCTACGCCAGAGTATATGTAAGGATAGTGGGAACAATGATGAATTCTTCGTGAAGGAAATATGGACATCCATAGTTAAGAGGAATTAAATATTTCAATGTATCATGATGGTCGTTTTCTTCTGCAGTTATACGAGTTAAGGTGATTCAAGAAGATCGTCACTCCTGGCTTAAGAAAGAGAGACAATGTCCTTAATATTGGAGCTAGACAATCTTCCAAATTTAGTATTGTTCTTATCCAGAATCGCTTCATTATGAGCCGAATGCATAGAAACATAAATTGTACTTCTGAGCTAATTAAGATGCACACGTTTTAAGAAGACTTTCTGTGTTCCTATTTTAGATGAGTCCACGAATCTTCATAAGACGCTCTGTCTGTCCGTCAGTCCGTCCGTCGGTTGATCTCTCATGTTCTAAACGCGCAGATTGAACGGACGAATCTTATTTCAAATGTTGTCCAAGTATTTCTATAAGAGGCGCTGTCCATCAGTCGTCGTTTAAATCTGAAATGGTGTTTCCCTCGCTAAGCGCACACATTAGATGGACGTATCTTAACAATTACCATTTCTTGTTAATGTTCTATAATATAAAGAGAAGCGAGACTGGAAGAAAGACTGGAAGAATGAACGAAAAGAGAAGAAAGGGTGACAACGAATTGAATTAAAAGAAGGCTAAACTGTGAATGTCAGCTGTGCTAGCTGATACTAGTTTAGGCTAGAATGACATTTCCCTATCAAACCCAACTGCACGCACCGCTACTGCTTCTAATACTAACTCTGCTACTGCTAATGCTGCAGAAACCATTCTGACCAACACCACTCCCTCCTCTTCTGCCGCTTTTTTATCTTCTTCTTACCGTTCTCTATTTTATGGCCGCGTGATATTTTCCATAGCATATGTTTATCGTAAGCTAGTAGAATCAAATCGCCGACCAAAATGCCTGTATTCTGCAATGACAGTCGAGCAATTGTTTCTAGATTTTCGCACTAAAATGTGGATTCTTCGATACGATATTGGAGAAGGGGGGGGGGGCTTCCATTGCTTTAGAAGCGCAAATCAACCATGAATACTTGGCTTTTGCCTTTTAACTTTAATTTAAGATACTCACCTTTTTTTAAATGTCGAAATGACTTTCGAATTGAGAACAGTCACCAGATAGTAGATATGTAAATGAAATAAATAAAAGATTAAATGATAATTTCAGGCATATTATATATTTATTTGCCGATACGATTATGATGGGTTTTATAAGCTATAACAACAGTAGAAAGAAGGGTTACACAAATGTAAGAAGAGTTATTTTTAAATGTGAATTAAGACTTTATGAAACTCACACTGACATTAAAACATAATGAAACGCAAACTGCTTAGGGTTAGGGGAAAGGTTAGACATAATGAAACTCATACTGCTTAGGGTTAGGATAAAGGTTAGACATAATGAAACTCATACTGCTTAGGGTTAGGGTAAAGGTTAGACATAATGAAACTCATACTGCTTTGGGTTAGGGGAAAGGTTAGACATAATGAAACTCATACTGCTTAGGGTTAGGATAAAGGTTAGACATAATGAAACTCATACTGCTTAGGGTAAGAATAAAGGTTAGACATAATGAAACTCACACTGCTTAGGGTTAGGGGAAAGGTTAGACATAATGAAACTCATACTGCTTAGGGTTAGGATAAAGGTTAGACATGATCAAACTCCTACTGCTTAGGGTTAGGGTAAAGGTTAGACATAATGAAACTCATACTGCTTAGAGTTAGGGTAAAGGTAAGACATAATGAAACTCAAACTGCTTAGGGTTAGGATAAAGGGTAGACATAATGAAACTCACACTGCTTAGAGTAAGGGTAAAGGTTAGACATAATGAAACTCACACTGCTTAGGGTTAGGGTAAAGGTTAGACATAATGAAACTCATACTGCTTAGGGTTAGGGTAAAGGTTAGACATAATGAAACTCACACTGCTTAGGGTTAGGGTAAAGGTTAGACATAATGAAACTCACACGGCTTAGGGTTAGGGTAAGGTTAGACATAATGAAACTCATACTGCTTAGGGTAAGAATAAAGGTTAGACATAATGAAACTCATACTGCTTAGGGTTAGGATAAAGGTTAGACATAATGAAACTCATACTGCTTAGGGTAAGAATAAAGGTTAGACATAATGAAACTCACACTGCTTAGGGTTAGGGGAAAGGTTAGACATAATGAAACTCATACTGCTTAGGGTTAGGATAAAGGTTAGACATAATGAAACTTATACTGCTTAGGGTTAGGGGAAAGGTTAGACATAATGAAACTCATACTGCTTAGGGTTAGGATAAAGGTAAGACATGATCAAACTCCTACTGCTTAGGGTTAGGGTAAAGGTTAGACATAATGAAACTCATACTGCTTAGAGTTAGGGTAAAGGTAAGACATGATCAAACTCCTACTGCTTAGGGTTAAGGTAAAGGTTAGACATAATGAAACTCATACTGCTTAGAGTTAGGGTAAAGGTAAGACATAATGAAACTCAAACTGCTTAGGGTTAGGATAAAGGTTAGACATAATGAAACTCACACTGCTTAGAGTAAGGGTAAAGGTAAGACATAATGAAACTCACACTGCTTAGGGTTAGGGTCAAGGTTAGACATAATGAAACTCATACTGCTTAGGGTTAGGGTAAAGGTTAGACATAATGAAACTCACACTGCTTAGGGTTAGGGTAAAGGTTAGACATAATGAAACTCATACTGCTTAGAGTTTGGGTAAAGGTTAGACATAATGAAACTCATACTGCTTAGGGTTAGAGTAAAGGTTAGACATAATGAAACTACACTGCTTAGAGTTAGGGTAAAGGTTAGAAATAATAAAAATCATACTGCTTAGGGTTAGGGTAAAGGTTAGACATAATGAAACTCACAGTGCTTAGGGTTAAGGTAAAGGTTAGACATAATGAAACTCACACTGCTTAGAGTAAGGGTAAAGGTTAAGCATAATGAAACTCACCCTGCTTAGAGTAAGGGTAAAGGTTAAGCATAATGAAACTCACACTGCTTAGGGTTAGGGTAAAGGTTAGACATAATGAAACTCACACTGCTTAGAGTAAGGGTAAAGGTAAGACATAATGAAACTCATACTGCTTAGGGTTAGGTTAAAGGTTAGACATAATGAAACTCACACTGCTTAGGGTTAGGATAAAGGTTAGACATAATGAAACTCATACTGCTTAGGGTTAGGGCAAAGGTTAGACATAATGAAACTCACACTGCTTAAGGTTAGGGTAAAGGTTTTAAATAATAAAACTCATTCTGCTTAGTGTAAATGGTAACGTAAGACGTAATGGGACTCAGACTGCTTAGGGGTATTGTTAACGTTAGACACAAGAAGCTCACACTGTTACGATTAGGGTTAGGGTTAATGTTTGAAATAATGAAACTCACACTGCTTAGAGTTACGGTTAGAACTAGGGTTAGACATAATGACACTTAAACAGCTTAGGTTAAGGTAAAGTTAGAAATAATAAAATGCACACTGTTTATGTTAGAGTTAGGTTTAGACATATAAAAAAACTCTCATTGCGAAAGGGTTCAGACATAACGAAACTCACACTACTTAGGGTAAGAGTTAGACAAAATAAAACTCACACACTGCTTAGGTTACGCTTAGACACTGAGAATGGATAGGGGTAGGGTTAGATATAATAGAAATTCAAACTCCTTAGGGTTTTAGCTAATGTTAGAAAGAAATAAACTTACACTGAGTAGGGATATTTATGGTTAGATATAATGAAACTCACGCTGCTTAGGGTAAGAGTTGGAGCTACAAGTAATGGAACTTGCACTGTTTAGATTAGGGTTAGGCATAATGAAACTTACGATTCTTAGGGTTCAGATTGGGCTTTGATATAATGAAAGTCACAGTGATGATGCAAAATGTTAAAGTTAGAAATAATAAAACTCACAGTGTTAAGTGTTTAAGTTAGGGTTAGGGTTACGCGTATTGAAACTCAGACAGTTTACGTAAATGCTAAGATAAAAACTAATGAAACACACTGCTTAGTGTTAAGGTTTAAGTTACAAATAATGAAACTCGCACTAATTAGGGTTAGGGTTTAGCTTAGAAATAATGAAACTGACACTGCTTAAGGCTAGGATTAGGGTACTCTACATCATTTCACGGTGCCACTCTTGCCACATCAACTCACAAGTTTGGAATTAAGTAAAGTGGTTGTACATCTGGTATCAACAAATGTCGTCATTACAGTATTATTCACTGTTACTTCTATCATTGGAGGAGGGCAATAGTGCGCTCCCTTTGCTCGTTTCCCTGAGTCCAAGAACCATACCCCAATCATAGCACCTGACTCTAGCTCTAAGTGGCTTAAATTAAATGTGGTTCTCGACATCTAAAACACCAAATGCTTGATAATTTCTTTCAACCTTCATGTAGTGTAGTGCTTTGTGTATTCGCTGCCATCGTCCAAAGCTCTCGCATTCTTGCTAACTAAAAGCCGTACAGTCGGTATCAGTTTGCTGACGTCCATTCCTTCTACGTGATGTAATTGTTACAGCGCCAGAGATACGTCGTCTGTGAATCCCGTAATGAACGCAAGTTTAGCCGTATGATCCAGCACTCTCTCTAGGTATCCTGCTAGTCCAGCCTATCTTTTGATCGTATTGACGTTAACATCATCGGATTCTGAATCGTTTAAGCTTTTCATATGCTTCGAAAGACCCTTCGGTGAACGATTCCACTAGTATCATTTCTATGGGCTCCGCATCTAACTGGTCTTCATTACTCATCTCGAGGTAAGAAAACAATCGCGTCTCCGTGCAGAAAAAGTGGAATGAAACTTGCAAAGTGTTGCGCTTTTTGCAGCTTAGTCACCAATTCACTTTCTGATTCCACACGACTACATCACATTCTACACTAAAAGGGTGATATCACACACTTGCTTAACCTTACAATTTCTGACTTCATAATCTCCTCTCCTCGCCGAAATAGCTTGTAATCTTGTAATGAAGTTAAAGCAACTTCTCTTATATTTTCCATCTCTTACGTTTTCCCCATTCGTTCCTTCTTAAAGTAGTTGTTTTCCGCATATGCAAATGAATGTCACCTTTAAAACATCTAATTACGGGACGACGGTGGCTGAGTGGTTACCGACATGGACTGAACACCTGGGTGTGCCAAGTTCGAATCCAGTTCGTTCCACTTGACCTGTGTCTACCCTCCTAGAAAGGACGTAAATAAAATAAAAAATCTTATTACGAACACAAGTTTCTTTTGTCACTTAAAATCAAGTGCCCACCATGCGAAACGGTCGAGACACTTCAAAGCTAGTAACCCTTCATTTTCTTTCCATTTTTTCAGTAGGCAATATTTAATTCTTCTTTGTATTTTAAACCATAAAAGTAGAGGTAAAACAATTCCAAAAAAGGGTCAATAAATTGGGACCATGAATCAAATAAATCAAAATCATAATATGTCGTGAAAACTGTATTAGGCTGATACAACTAAAGTTATGATCGATTTTAAATCTAAACAGAAGGGTAATAATTAAGACGAAAACATAAATAGTTTCAAAAAAGAGAAACGGTGTTATTTTATAATTATTGACGTAATTCTATGGTTTTATATGAATATTTTAAATAACTAATGAATGCGAACACTGGTAAAGCATAATTGTTTCATCACTTTTGACGCGTGGTGTACACTAGGATTAAATAATGCTCTATATTTCTTCTCTAGGAAAAATATTGTCATTATATTAAGACAATAGATATTAAGAAGAGTATTAATCTATAAGATAGATATGCTACCTATGTCTTGCTGTTCTGAGTTCAAATGCTGGTATTAATTGTGGGTACTCTTATAGATGACGCACCATGTGTCCGTTACTTCGCGTCGTCGACGTTCGGGAAGGTCTCGGAAGCGCCCGAGAGTTGACGAAACTATTAACCAAGAAACATTTGCTTATAAACAGTTTCTTTTCGTTCAAATAAGAAAACAACAGCAAGAAATGGCACTTCTTTAGTTTAGCTGTGAATCAGAATTTATTTGTTTTCAATTTTGAAAACAGGGGCAGACAATCAACCGGAAGTAATATAGAATTAGAAGTTTTTTTTAATCCAAAACAATCAATAAAGCGAATAATAACAGCGAACAGTGTTTTTTATTTAATAATGTAAAATTTTATAAAACGAATAGTCAACAGTGAGTTTGTCTGATTTTTTTTACCAAAAAAAAACAGTCAACATTGATTTTTTTCTTTTTCATAATTTAAAACTTAAAAAAACGAAAAGTTATTTAAAAATGGTGGTAAAAATAATTTTTATTTCCGGTTGATTGGTTAGGAGTGAGTGTAACTCTTTAAAATTGTTTTCTGATTCACAGCTGGTTTTCTTCGTCTAAATTTATCGGCTGCCAGTCTTCAATTTGGGCGCGTCCGTAACCTGCCCGAACGTTGACGACGCGAAGTCACGAAAACTAGTGCGTCAGCTGTAAGAGTACCTAATTTTGTCTTAGATTTTTGTTTTTTTACAATAATATACTGATGTGCCGGATATTCATTTAATTTATAACTTAAAAATTGAAAATTATAGAAATTTAAAAAATAAGAATAAAAATGCTAATATGGGGTTTTGGACTCGGGAATCGGAGTACACCAGAACTAGCTAATAGCATTAATTAATGCTAAATATTGAGAAATCAAATCCCAAACTGTGAAAATACGTGACGTTATTTTCAAAATACTTTCTCGCGTTTTGAAAGAAAAATTCTTGCTCGCTCGTGACGTGACGTCACTTGAAGAGCGTTTTGTATATAACATGAGTACACGTTTCCGCACTGTTACGCTAGAGCTATATAATGTGAAATTGGGTTATCGCGAAAAAAGACATTTGTTTTCCTTACAGATTGTCAGAATACATTGTAATTGAATGTGTTAAACAAAAGAAGAAAACACAAACGGTAAAAAAGAGTTAAAGCGATTTATCTTATTTTTAGCCTTTCGTGTCGATAGACATTGGATAGGATTTTGGTTTTTTACTTTATTTTATTCGTTCGTTCTGTGTAGATAAGATTAGAAGAGAAAGAAGAAGAAAGAAAAAGAAAGATTCTAATGCGAGGAATCGTGGTCTTATGGCAATCAGATCCGACTTTTCCTCGCGGCAATGGAAAACTTTGATTTGCTGCGAGCGGATTCGAAGTGACGAATGCAAAATAAAATACGGAGAATTTATCGGTAGGAAAATTTTTAATCAACCTTAATGATTCGTTAAAATAAAGAAAGAAATACATGAGAACAAATTATTTGTCTGACAAATATTATAATTTTTATAATTGTTTACGTGAAACTTACAAAAATGTATTCAATAAATAAAGTTTTATCCAAACTGACATTTCTTTGCACAAATATATATATATATATATATATATATATATATATATATATATAAATTTTTTTTTTTTGAAGCATTGAATGAAAATGTAATAAATGACGTAAGAAGCCCTTTTAGCAATGCGTGAAAGATTTCTTTCTTTTTTTTCTTTTTTTCCAATTAATTTCGAAGGATACAACCTTAAAATAAACAAACTTTACTTTTGTTTATAAGTAAAACGTCGTGTTGGTGTGACGCTCTCCGCCAAGATGGAATGGGCGGAAGTGAAAATAAGAACGAGGATGAAGGTTGTATCCTTCGAAATTAATTGGAAAAAAAGAAAACAATCTTTCACGCATTGTTAAAAGGGCTTCTTACGTCATTTACTATATATATATATATATATATATATATATATATATATATATATATATATATATATATATATAGTAGTTGGAAAGGTTTCTTATAGTTGTTATAAAGAAAAGGAGCTTTGTCTTCATAGCATTAAATATGACCATCTATTTTTGGCCCCACTCTACTACAGACTCTAGATCGTTTTTCTACGGATTAAACCATTGCCTTGGATGTGTGGACATTTGATTTGCACTCATGTCGGGAATTAGAATATGTTCTCATCAGCAAATACACTCATTTCAGATACAATTACAGTGGGAAGGTCGTTCATGAAGATCAGGAATAATATATCAACCATTGGCGCACACCTGCATTGAAGTGCTGTTTTAGATGTACAGCCATCAGGAATGACCTGGATCTTTTAGCTAATAAGAATAATCTGATGATATTAAATAATTGATCAGTAATACCTGCCTTATCCAGTGCATCGTTCCTTCACTTATAGAAGTTTGAATGCCTGTTCGCTTCGCCGCCGTTAATGTGTTAAAATTATCATTGTTTATAAGCTGTTCAGAACTGGCCTAGCGGTTAGCGACGTTGGACGGGAGTTGGAAAATACTTGTAGTCCAGGGTTTCGAATCGTGTGACCGGTGGTGAATAGTCGTACTTCTATGCTGATGAGTCTTGATTGAAAAAGACGAAACGTATACGTCCATAGATAAAAATATAAACAATAACAAATATTTATATATATATATATATATATATATATATATATATATATATATATATATATAAGTTCATTTTTAGCTTTTAGTTTTAATTTGTATTTTTTCAAATTTTCACAAAACAACAATTCATGTGAAATGTATATTGACGGTTCGTTTCTCTGGAGGTGATCCAACCAACATTATTATATAAATATCAACTTTGCTACACCTCAAGATCATCAGAAAAGTCCACAAAGAAGAAAAGTTCTCAAATTGAAAAGTCTTGAAAAAATATTGATATAATAATGTTGGATGGCTCACCTCCAGGGAAACGAGTCGTAAAAATACATCTCACAGGAATGTTATGTTTTTTGAAAATGTGGAAAATAAAAATTGAAAATAAAAATCATGATTATTAGAATATAAAATGAACTTGACTTATTTATATTTGCTCTGTTGTTTCTGGTTGACAATCATCAAACTGAATCTTTTTTGAAGGAATACTAATTAAAAGGTACTGATAGTATATGCTAAACATATATTGTCATAATCCATGCATCTATTATATATATATATATATATATATATATATATATATATATATATATATATATATGAAAAAAGGAAAACCAAAAATATTATTAAAATATATTAAAAATATTATATAAACGTTTCATCTTTTTTTCAAGACTTCCTCATGATGATTGGTCTGAAGAAAATAACACACAAAGTACAAAATATTTGAACCAATGGTAGTAGGAGAAAAACATAAAAATGCCGGTTGTGAAAAGATAACTTATGAGCTAGTAGCAGTGGGAGAAGTTGAGTTAACAGTGGAAAGTGTGGGGGAAAGTGGTAGCGGTTGGAGTTATTAAACCATTAGGGTAAACTTGTGTGATGTAAGCCGAAAAAGGTCGCTTATGAAAAGATAAGTTATGGGCTCCTAAAAATGGTGGCAGTGGGAGATATTAAAACAATTGTGGAAAGCGGTGGGGGGACAAAAATTGGTAGCAGTCGGAAGAGGGGCAACATAAGTCATGTTTATTGAAATTAAAAAGTTACTATCGGAGCAAGAAAGTGGGGGGGTTAAACATTAAGTTCGTATAATGGGATGGTGTAGGCGGGAGGGGATGAGAAACAAGATGTAGCGAGGGGAAGGTGATGTATTGATATTTAATACAAATATATACATATATAAACATACACACATTTAAATATATATATATATATATATGTATATATATATATATATGTATATAGTAAGCTATGAAAATATATTTATGGTAATTAAGCTACACAGAGGCTCCCTGGTTTCATCCCCGGGGGAATCTTTAGGCTAAATTGATTGGAGTTATTTGTTACGGGTGTCTTTATATACACGGCTAGCTAGTTAACCAATCAGATTCTTTGTTGTTCTCTCAGCCAATCGTTGGGCTTCCCGCGAACAAAGGTCTTGTTAGTGTTACTTCCTATATCCTGTTCTATTGTTCTGTTTTCTATAGATTGGCCTATATCCTGTTTCCTTTGTAATGTCAATATAATAGGTGAATTTTAACACGTGGTTCCTTGTATTTCTATTTTAGGTTTTAATTTTTAAATGTTTTTGTTTATTTTTTTTTATTTGTTTATTCATTTATCGTTAGCCTAAGGTAAATTTATTTCTGTGTAAGCAGCTGTTTTCTATCTCACTTTTACAGTTTAATAGCTTTCGGGGATCTTTAAAGTTTAGGATTTAAAATTTTTGATTCAGGCATAATGTACACGGGTCGTCTAAATTTCTACATGTACTGGCCTGTCGTATTATTTTCCATTCAATTATTGGTGAGCGTCCATTTTCTTTGAGCTCCCAATAGTGGTTTGCTAGTGCTGTTTTAATTCGACGTTCTTTGTTTTTAAATGTGCTTTTGTGGTCATAACATCTGATTTTAAAATCTAGAGAGGTCATACCCACGTACTACTTCTTATTCGGTCTTTCCATGGCAAATATTGTTGCTTGGTATACAATACTTTTGGTTAGGCATTTATTTTGTAGTGGACAAAGTGTACGATTTATGCAGTTACATCTTTTCTCTTCATTGCTAACTTTTTTCATTTCTATTCGGGTGGTTACTATTAGTATTTTATTTATTTCTATTAGTATTGTTTATATTTTTGGTATATTTTCCACTTTTATGTAATTTATTTTTTTCCTCTCTGTTGTTCTCTTTTAGTATTTTGTTATTGTGTTCCTTAATTACAATTTCTAGGTGTTTGCAGCAGCTATAGGTTATTTTATTGAATATTTTAAGCAAGGGATTGGTTACGAAGAAGTGTTTTTCAATCAGATTTAGGAATTTTTTGCCTAGTTTAGTTTTTAGCATCTGGTTATAGGGCAGTGTATAGTAGATTATATTTCTTTTCTTTTTAATTTTTGTTGTAATTATTAGTGCCCTGTTTTTTATATTTAATTTCGGTATCATGGTAACCACTATATATACATATACATATATATATATATATATATATATATATATATATATATATATATATATATATATATATAGTCTAAAGAAGCTTTGAGTTATTTTAAACAAAAAGACAAAAAAAAAAAGGAAAATGCAGTTTAAATTCCCAGAGAAACTAACTAAATCCAAAATAGTGTAGACTTAACATTTGTTGGAAAATTCATAAATAAATAATATATAATAGTAAGTAAATAAAATAAAAAAGGGGGATTTAGTATCTAACAGTGAAACAAAAGCAGGAGACCTTAACGTAAGCATCTAATATTAACACATATATATATATATATATATATATTAGAATAGCCTATGCGAATCAAAACGCATCTCCTCGCGGCTGTAAAATCTACTAAATATTAAATTTTAAATTATTCCAAAACGGAATAAAATTGGCCAGCAAAGGAATAATGTTTTATTTAAAAAATAAAAATAGAAAAATACTTTTTTTTTAATCTATTTAAATGAAAGAGACCATTGGCTATTGGTGCAAAGTGGGCGTTTTAAAAAATAAAACGAGATTATCACTTAATTTTTTTTTTTACTAAAAGTCACACAGTTAGGTTTCTATGGCCACATCTTTTTAATACTAACATATTTCGAATCAGATCATCGAGTTCTATCTATTTGTCCATCATTAAATTATATTTATGATTGAAAAAGTTATGTCGTTCAAGGGCATGAGGAGCGTTACTCAATAGGCATTTTTTGCCATTTTAAGCTGCTCAACGCTTCCATATTCTTAGACTCCTTTTGATATATCTAGATTTCGAGATTCCTTGTAAAAATGTAGCAAACCGGCTACATTTTTGGTACAAAAATGAATATTTTAAATAAAACGTTATGATGATTCAATGTGGTGAGTTATCGTTTTGACATTGATGACCACACATTTTTTGACATGATTTATTTTCTACAAGACCAAATTTTAATTTCTTTACATTAAAAATAAATCTGGTACAAGTCAATTCTAATCCAAAAAAAAACGCATCAAGTATAAATGAAAGCTCAATTAGTGACAAGCCAAATCATTGGTCAAGATTGGGTAAATGTTGACCTTTAAAATATTATTCAAACACTACCGTGTGTGTGAATAATATAGTGTACTGTGTGTGTATTTAGGCAGTATTCTTTCATCATTTAAGTTTGCTAATATATATATATATATATAGATATATAAGGTGTTATATGCTCAAATATAATTTAATAATTATTGGTTAAATAATGATACACAAATAATTAAATAAATAGGAATAAATAAATACATTCACACATAAATCAACTAATAGATTTGATCTCTTTTCTTTCTCTTTTTACATTTTTAGTTTTCATTAGAATTTGCATTTCTAAAACTACTCACGCGATTATATTACACATAGAAATTTATTTTTCCTCCCTACTTTCTTTTAATTCGAAACTGAACAATGAGTTCAGACTTCCGCCCTCCACCCCTGCCCCAAACGTTCATTAAGACACAGTAACGCAGACAATATCTTTCTTTCAAGATAAAAAAACTCATATCAACCAATCCATCCTTCACCCCTCCTAAAAACTGTTAACCGCTACAGCCTATTTTGCCTGTCTCAAATTTTCTGATTTATTTTCACTCACAATCTGGCCTGCTGCTCGCCGCCCTCAGGCAGATCAAATTTGATAATTACATGATTATTTGTTTTGCATTTTCTTTCATCCTGAGTAAGTCTGACAATAAAGACAAAACGTTATAAATACATGCATAATGTAGTTTTGGCTTAACTTTTTCATTTTCCATATAGTGTGTGTATTTAGGCAACATTCTTTCATTTATGTTTGCATATATATATATATATATATATATATATATATATATATATATATATAGCTATGAGTGCTATTAACACAGCAATTTCACTTATAGCTCAGAAATGTAGGACTCGAGCTCTAATTATATTTAATTTAATGTCATATAAATTCATCCAAAAAAGGTTTTTATTAGCATACAATTATTTCGCCTTTACTCACATTTTCATGTGTGTGTATATATATATATGTATATATATACATAATAATAATAATAATCCAGGTAAAAAAAAACATCCACAGGGTAGTAATCCAAAGAATTTCAACCAAGTTTATAAAAAGTGCTCAATATCAAATAGAGCTTTTATATATATATATATTTATTTATTTTACCTACATATGTCGTTTCGAGCTTATGGCTCTCATCAGCACAGGAGAAATAACAATCTCAGACGGTCATAGTGCGCGAACCCGGTTCACAGATACACATTGAATCTGTAGGCGTTCACCTAGTTCCATTAGAACACGAGAGATTGTCACGTAATAACGGAGAAAATGATGCATATACTCAAATCTACTGCAAGCAATTTAAACCAACTTAAAATTTATGCACCCCCATAATCTAGACACATGTAAAAAACCCATTTCCCACATGCAATCCGCCGTATCTTAAATATTTACATGCATATATTATAGGGAAACAGCAATATTATACACACATTCACTCATTACACCTGCATTTATATTACAACTATAAGCAAAGAAAGTGGGCTCCCTCTACCATGCTAGAACACTTCTCACACCTGACAGTATCCTATATCTCTATAAAGCCACCATCTGCCTATGCATCTGCTTCCTCTTAGAGAAAGTCCAAAAAATAGTATCTAATAAAATCTTGCAATCAACGAAAACAGGTGTTGTTGTGTAGCGTCGGGATTGAAGCTTTCTTGAAGACGCTCCATCTCAGTACAAGTACTATATTATTTTCCTTTAGAGACGTGTTTGGATAGTGAGGTGCCCCCGCTCTTACATGAGTTATTAAATGATCTTTTATAGTTTCTATATCTAGCCTTCAAATCAGTACATGTATTGATTTACTCCTCTCCAGGAGTTAGGCACAAGGCCAGTTTTTATCTTACTCCCACAATTAAGATGTGACCAGGGTCGGGTCGGGAAAGTGGGGTTTGAAAAGCCAGCGCCCGAAAGGTGAGCACTCTGACAATTAAAAATTGCCTGGGCAGCCCCATCGGCATTCCCCGGTAGTGGCGCCTCAGGCAGTAAGCAATAAACTTACTCCTCCCCAAAGAGGGGAGGCAAAGCCTGGGAGGGTGGACCTCCTAGAACTGCACAGGACAGACCCATAGACCGGCATAAATCAAGCCCCGAAGGCCAAGACAATACCAGTCTATGGGGTGCAGTACACTTTGATCTTAGCCAAAAGGCCAAGTCCTAAAAAAGCCCCTATGTAAAAGTTTCCAGACTAGGATTATTTTCTAGAGACACAGTTCCCAAATAAACTTAACTTTTAGTTAAACTTTTTTTTGTTTTTGTAACGGACATTCATTTTTATCTCTACAGCTAAACTCATTATTGTTGTTATTATCTTGTGTATTATTAATATCATTATTATTACGGTTTAATATGTCTATTATGACTATATATATATATGACTATATATATATATATATATATATATATAGTGCATTCAAAGGATCAAAGGAATAATCAATCCATACCTTTATCTTATCTTTAATTTTCTTAGTCTTCATACTTCGTCAAACGACCAATCTTTCTCCTTGTCAAACAAAATTCTCTTAATGTTTATATTGTATTTTCTATTTTTTCAGAAAAGCTGTGACGTTATTCAAGCATGTTTCCAAATGTAATGCACTCTGACAAGGCAAATTCTACTTTTACAATATCAAGGTTCTCAAGCAGGTGCTTGTTGAAACAGTTTGTAATGATCTGTTGTTCCTGCATGCCTTTATGGGATGCAATTTGGTGTGCAGGTTATTCGGAATAGGAAATATGTTGGGATTCTAACAAATCGTCAAAAAAGAAAAGACAATGACAGTTCAAGGGCATTCTCTCTACAAAAGAAAGCCAGGATGTTGTGGAAACCAACGGTAGCTTTGTTCAATGCAATACAGAAGGACTCCCTGACATCTATTAGATACAATATGCTCTACAAGAAAGTTGCGAGAGCTAAGACGTTCGTCATGCCAGAACAACTCCCACCAATGCTCTCTGTCTGTAAATTTAATTCTTTGCAAACTTACTACCATGTTATGGTGTTGATGGGATGTAGTGATGAAATGGTGCTAAGTGGGGATGGAAGGTGAACAAACTTGTTTCAATGATGACGGACAAAAGCCCTGCTCCAGATAATTCATTGCAACTGTTCGGAAGGATGCAATACCCTAAGGTGTACCTGCAGGAGGCATGGACCAGTGCATGTGGACATTCCCAACATGGAAACTGTGAAAAATGATCCAGTGGAAGATGATGAGGAGTGAAAAGTATGGAAGAAGTACTGTCACTTAAGCGTATCAGGGTGGATACAACAAGGGTACCTCTTGATATTGTATAAGGGTTTATTTAGCACCACTGGTAACCCTTTCATGTGAAAGATTGACCCTGAAAAGCCTGGGTGAAAATCCAAGATGTATTGATTTATCATGAAAACTGACCGCGTTAGTTCTTCACATGTAAATGGAAAATGACTTGTAAACCAAAAGTCATATTCAAATTTGACACTTTCCCATACTCAGAGCTTGTCCAACTTTTAGTATGTATAGATCCAACCTAGCACAAAACCACCAAAAAACAAAATTTTGCAATTTTTTTTTGGTCAATCAGTAAAGTAAAAGGTTTTGTTTTCTTTGAAAGAGCAACGAAAGATGATTGACGCAAAGACAGGAGATACACAAAAATAAATCGTAGTGTCAGATCTGGAGACCTGGGCATAAGCACGCGATCATCTCGCCCAGATTGTCCAATCCATCTGTGTGACAGTGTTGTGTTCAGGTAACTTATCCATTAACCAGTTTTCCAGCATGTCGAGGTACATGTCACCATTGACTGTTGCTCTTTCAAAGAATGGTCCATAGGCAGCTTTCTTGGACGTGGCCTCATTTTGGAATGTATGTATGTCTGTCTGACCTGTGTATTAAGCTAAAGAGGAAGAGTGACGATACTGCGAGTGGACACAGATGGTCGATCATCGATGGTCTACCTTGCGTGGAATGATGGGTTGGCCATCTTGTTACTTTAAGAAATGCAAACTTTTTATTATTTAGAGGTTGGTGGACAGAGAGACATTGAAAGAGAAATAAGTTCTGAAGAAAATAGGATGTACGGAGGGTAAAGGAAAAATGTCTAACATTAATAAAATATTTTTTTATGTGAGTATAAAGAGATCTACACATGCAGGAGGAAGTTTGTTCTGGTCTAAGATTAGTGACTTGTTGAGTTTGTGAGCAAGATGTGGATGTGTGCGCACGCATAACAAATAGGACGCGAAGAGAGAATTCAGCATGAATAAGATTATCAAATCTCTCTAAAATGTTTTAAGTGTTGCACATTTAAAGGAATTCTAGCTGAAAGAAAGATGTCTACTCGCTCTGTAGCCTTTTTTATAGCTTCCAATGAATTGAGAGCATCTCCAAAAAAAAAAAAATTACATTTTTGTTAAATTGCTTTTGATTGGTTGGAAAAATACAACCATTTTATGCCAATTATTTCTATTAGATTTTTTTTTTTTTTTAATCTTTTAAAATATTTCACCCCAAACAAGGCAGGACACCACTGTAGACGTTAGGGGCTACTGAGAATTAGGGAGTAGGTTTAGGGTGTCATTCTAAGTTGAAAGCTGTGCAGCGAGATGTCTGTTTACATTAGTTTTAAACCTCTGCATGTTGGTACTGTCGGGGAAACAGGAGGCAGAGAGGGAGTTCCAGAGGCAGAACAGCACGAGGAAAGAAGCTATTGGAGTAGAAGGCTCTTCGGCATCTGAGGACTTCCACAGTGAATGGATGTGATTTAGCTGATTGTCGAGTTGGTCTAGTGAATTTACGTTGTGGAGGCACCAGAGTAGCCAGTTCATCGGAGCATAATCCATTGAAGTATTTGTAAAACAAGTGCAAGAATGCTACATTGTATCATGTGATGTGCAAGAAACATTTTATTTGCATGCCACACGGTGCGCATTACGTCGTCTTCAAATCTAGTATCAATAAATACTCATCATAAATCAAATCTTATTTTCCAATCCTCTCATAATATTCATCATCATTCAACTAACAATCTATCCCTAACCCGTATCCCTAACCCTAACTGTCTTGATAAGCAGTGACTAATTATCAAATAGAAAAAAAAATGACAGTAAATTGTTAACCAATTTGCTGGTAACACCGACAATGAATAAATTGGTTGTTTTACAGCATATCAACCCTTTTCGGGTTATTTGATGCCAAATCTGGTCATTTTTGGTAGAAGTTCTGTTTCGTTCTTTATATCTTCAAATATGTATTCAAGGTGCTTGGTTGGATTGTTTTGTAAAGGAAAATTTTTGTTTTTCAGAACATGATTGAGTTTTGAAAAAGGGGGAAAAATAAATAAAAAATAAAAACAACATCAATGTTTGGTTTTGTTTACAGCATAACAGCCATCTAGAGAGTTATTTAATGCCAACTAATGTTGTCATATGAAATCCCAAGGTAGATCGATTTATTTTATATTGTTGTGGAGAAAGAAAAAAATTTGAGATTAAATTTTTTTGAACAGTCCAACTTCTTTAATGAAGTCTAAGATTTTGGTCAGATTTGTATCTTTAAACAGGTCTTTTAGATTACCAATGGCAGTGGTGTGCTGGTGTTGACAAAAAAAAATCATTGTTTTTTTTTGTATTTTTAAGATTTTGTTGTTACAAACAACTCTTGCGATACCTTCATTAAATAGATGTTTGCTGCATGACAGAAAATACTTTTTCTGCCTAAAATTCAATTCACGAGCTTAGCAAGTACTTTAAATCATAAAATCATGTTAAAGAAAATAGAGAAATAGAAAACCTTCACAAAATATCAGAAAAATAAGTTATCAAATAAAAGCTAGTATTTTTTTTTTTTTTTTAGAAAAAAGTCCAACAAAAAGTGCAATATTAACAACAGTGGGTGATTATAGAAATAATTTAGTATACATTGTCTTATTTTATTGCTATGAAAATTGTAAATAGTTTCTTTCAGACTGAAAGTGATTTCAATTTTGGCCACAAAATTAAAAGAATTTCATCATCTAGTGACATTTAGCTGAATTGAATTTTTCAAGAAAAAATTCCTAACGTAATAAAAATAAATACAGAAAATCATTTTCTTAAATAATTGAAATACTTTTTAATCAAAAAAAAGAAAAGAAAAAGAGCCCCCCCCCCCCCCCCAAAAAATTCTATTGTACAAAGTTATTTATCTGCCTCACCATGAGGGCTGGATATGACACAAGATCGAACTTAATCGACATTTATTTGGTATTGATGCCCAGTAATTACCTATAACAATTGTCTCAGTCTATAAGAATTTCTCCTGACTGAGAAAACAACACTCTACTTTGAACAAAGCCAACCAAAATGCTTTTTAGCTAACTTTTGTGTCACTACATTTAAGATCTATTTTAAATATAAATGATTTACTATTATTGAACTGGTGCTACAGATCAGGCTGTCTGAAGATATCGGTTTCCTGGCCCAAAATGCACAAAACATTGATGTTTTATTGTTTTTTTTTTCTCTTTGAAAAATCACAAACAAAAAAACAATTTCCCCCGCCTTCCTAGCTTACACTCAACCAAACAACATGAATAAATACTTGAATATATAAAGAACTTCAATATATAAAAAACTTGAAGCATAAAAAGTTTCACCATAATGACCGGATTCGGCTTTAAATAACCCGAAAAGGGTTGATATGCCGTAAAACAAAACAACCAAATATCTTTGAATAAAGCAAAGGAGATAACTACCTTAAGGTAAGCTGGAAATATTTCTTATGTATTTGAAGATCGAAAGATGGCAACGCTTGCTCAGAAAAAAAGGGAGAATTTTATCTTCAATCTAATGAAACAGGGTTTGGACCTTGTATAATTAGAGTTCAGAGTCACCATTTTTTATAAAGAGATTTCATTATACAATAAAATCAACACTTGTCATTGATAAGATGATAAAATTGTTCTAAAGACGAAACCCCAAGAAAAAGATTTTCAGCATATATTTGGATCATGTCTAATGATAGTTATACCTTATTTATTATATAAAGAGAAACATCTGTGTGTATTTTTGGAAAAGACTCCCAAGATACTCGACAGACATGGACAGTTGTCATTTACTGAATCCTCCAGCTTTTGGACGCATAATATCCAAAAATTGGAAAAAAACATTGATTTCTTTGTATAGAAATGGCACAAAATGTGGTGGTGGTGGGGGGTGTCACTAAATTTGGTTGCCTTCTGATGGAGGTACAATCTACACATGCATGCGCGCATTAAACGCATGTCAGCTTCAGACTTTATTTAACTGACCTATTTTTCATGATATTTTATACTTGCTTCTGTTGCCCTGTGGTTATTGATGAAGATCCAAGATCTAAAGGTTTAGGGTTCAATCCCAGTCAATTCTCAGGATTTTTTTTATTTAAGGGTGACCTAAATATTAATCAAAGGGGGAGGAATAGGGTTGGTACTTACTTTTGCCTCAGGCAATGGGGAGTGAGACGACAGTGGGGCGAGGAAGACGAACGGGGAAGACACTTTTGCCTGGGGGGGGGGGGGGCAGAAAGATAGTGGGCCAAGAGAGAGGGGAGGGGTTGATCGTCGAGTCAGAAAATTGTCGTTTGGTAGCTGACAGCTGATTAGCTAATCGCTCGGCATCTCCTTTGGGTGGTTACGTAACATGCCCGAACGCTGCCGACGTGAAGTTCACGGAAACTGGTTCATATTCGATATAAGTACCAAAATATTAAACTGACTTTATTAAAAATAATATTATCACTTGCATAATGTGGAAAGGGAATCTTTTGAAATCACCATCCATCATGAGTCGGCCTTTAATATTGAATGTCATGGGACATGTTCATAAATGTGGAGTTTTCAACCTTTCATATCGCACAAGTTGAGGACGATAATAGATGAAGATTTTACAGTACTACATTGGAGATAAGTAATAATGTAGGCGAATATTTTATTATAACATCATTGTTTCTGGAGTCTCAAGAAAATGCTTGAATTGTGCCAGCCATTGTGCTCCAACAACACGGTTGTCACAGCTGAGAGTCACACTCGTTACATTTGCACTGCTGGAGTACTGTTGTCATATTTGGGCTGGTCAACTTCTATCAAGAACCCTCAGATGGGACAAAGTACAAAAACATGTCTGTAATTTGATTGGCCCTACCCTTTCTTCTTCTCTCTCACAGATGTCATGTTACTAGTCTCAGTCTTTTCTATAAATACTATTATGGCATGTGTTCTTCGGAATTATGTAATCTATTCCCCCGCTTCTTTTTTTCCAGCTCGTTTGACTCGTTAGTTTAGTAGTCTCCATTAATTTGCTGTTTTGATACAGCTTCCTATTCCAGTAGCTTCTTTCCAAGAACCGCATGCTTGTGGACCTCTCTTCCTGCTGACTGTTTTCCTCCTACCTATAATCTTGGTCTTCTCAAGACTAAGACCAATAGGTATCTTCTGTCTTTGCGATAATCATCTTTTGTTCTTGTCAGCTCCTTACATCAAGTGGCTTCATGCCTTGTCTGGAGCGATTTCCATAAAAAATTTTTTTTTTCAAATAGCGACTTCTCAATTTGAAAACGTACTGGAAAAATGAGAAATAATGGAGAGAAAACAACAACAATAAAGAGAAAAAAGGTAAAAAAACAAAAACAAAAAGGACATAAAACAAGAAAAAAAAATGTTAATTTATTCATAAACAGACTTTAACTAGAAATTAAAATACTAACATCATTTCTGTTATCGTCTCTTATTCGCAACAAAACACGTTTTTCTTTGACGAAACAATAAAAATAAAAGAACTAGCAAAGATCTGGTCGCGATGACTTCCAGATCTATGCCAGATTCCAGAAAAGATAATGCTTACAATGTAGTATACAATTATCCAGAGAATTTATTAAAACACATCCAAAGTTGACCACAGGTCAGATCTTTAGAAGAAAAGAATTCAACTTGAAGAACTGACCGAAAGTTTCTTTGGGATATTTTTTGTCTTTCTTTTTTCTTGCTTATAAACAAAAAAAAGCAAAAAAAGAAAATATATTTGCCAAACGTTGCTTGAATTGCATGCCACCCAGGGGTGCGGGAGGAATTAGTGCCCAGCTGTGTTTCTGTTTACAAAAAAAAAAGAATCACAGAATAGCCAACACCCAATCTTATATCATTTTTTTTACCCTTCTCCTTCCCGACCCAACCCTAGGCTAATATTTTATTATAACATCATTGTTTCTGGAGTCTCAAGAAAATGCTTGAATTCTGCCAGCCACTGTGCTCCAACAGCACCATCAACAACACGGTGGTCACAGCTGAGAGTCACACTCATTACACTTGCACTGCTGTAACTGGGGAGAAGAAGAAAAAACAGACAGGATTTTTATTATTTATTTAATAAATCACACACACATCCACACACATTATATATAACAATAATAAATAATATATAACCATAAATAATATATAACAATAATAAATAATATATAACAATAACAATAATAAATAATATAGAACCATAAATAATATATAACAATAATAAATAATATATAACAATAACAATAATAAATAATATAGAACCATAAATAATATATAACAATAACAATAAATAATATAAAACCATAAATAATATATAACAATAACAATAATAAATAATAAATAATATATAATAACAATAATAAATAATATATAACAATAACAATAATAAATAATATAGAACCATAAATAATATATAACAATAACAATAATAAATAATATAGAACCATAAATAATATATAACAATAATAAATAATATAGAACCATAAATAATATATAACAATAACAAATAATATAGAACCATAACAAATAATATAGAACCATAACAAATAATATATAATATAACAAATAATATATAACAATAATAAATAAATATGGCTTAGTTTGCATAATTTTGGTTATTCAGACTACATTTCTCATCTTGAGTGTTATCATCACAACGTTTCGGACGCTGTAACCTCCGGCCTTCTTCAGGTGTATCTCTTTAAACTCAGGAATATTTCTGTCAAACTCGGGAATCTGGACGGAATCTTGAATTGTTACCTTTGAAACACAGGGAGAAGCCGGTGTTAGTGTGATTACAAGAATTAGCAATGGACCGAGTAACTTCAGGGAACTTCTGCCATTACTAACCAGCAGAGAGTTACTACTGTCGACCAAGAGAAGAGTCTATCAGGAATGTGTACACAGTGTGATGATGTATAAAAGTGAAACCTGGCCAGTGAGAGTTGAGGACATGTGTTGCATGGACTGATATGAGAATGATACAATAGATGTGTAATGTGAGTCTTAAATACAGGCTTAGATCTGATGACTTCAGAGGAAGATTAAATCTGGACAGTATAATTGGATATGTGTGCAGAAGAGGAGACTTAATTGGTTTACTCACTTGAAAGAATGGATGAGAATGCTTGGGTTAGTAGATGTTGAACAGTTGAAGTAGCAGGAGAAGGCCAAGGCAACGTGAAAGGAAGTGATAAGGATGGATTTAAGAGGAATAAATAAAGACCTGACAGAGATAGGTTAGTTTAAAAGTCAATTTCTTATATCCGTCCAACACATGCCGGCATGTAAAAACAAATGTTAAACTGGTGATGCTGACTTGACAGAAAATACATTTTCAATGCTCACCCTTGATCTGAGGTTTCATCGACAACCAATCTTTGTTCAGCCCCACCGACAGCCAAAATACATGCCTACGAAAAAGAAAAAGTGTTGAAATAAAATTGGACAAAAAAAAAATTAATCAATTGCTGCTTTAAAATGGGAAATTAACAAAAAAAATCGTCAGGAAATGGGAGAGGATGAGTGTAATAAAAATAGAATTGATAAGAAGAGGCAGGTGGAGGTATGCTAATGGGGATTTTCTAGAAGAGATTGCAAACAGGTATTAGCTTAAAAGAAAAGACAAAATATAGAACATGCACTAATTTATTAACAAAATATCAAATGTTTATTTTATAATGATGACCCCTCCCCCATCTACCTCATTATGGAATCAATTCAATATTTGGTTTCCCCTTCATTTTATTTTATTTTACAAATTTGATATTCAAAATAATTATTAAACAAAACTAGAAATCAATAAAACCAAACTTGAGAAAACGCAATGTTTTTTTTTCAGACTGACCTGAGGTGGATTGATGATAGCACAAAAGTTCTTTACACCAAACATTCCTAAATTTGAAATGGTGAATGTGCCACCCTGAAATAGAATTAGAAAAAAAAGTGTCTACAACTGAATGGAAAACAAAAAAATAGGCAGGTGAAATGCTCTTGAGCCGTGGGAAGCAATAAACTAGAGATGATATCTCACACAAACCTTTGATATATACGTCTATGTCAGATGCCATCTGTTGAACAAAAAGGACCGACCACCCTTTCTTCCTCTTCAGGTCATTTGTGAAGAGCAACTCTGCTGCTGCTGCTTATTCTTTGCTACATCATTTCTGTTGAGACCTCAGTCTTACCCTCTCACTATATCACAGCTGTCCAGGTGGGATAGTCTGTCTTCTTATCTTTCAGATAGCAGACTAACTCATTCAGAACAGTACCAATGGCATACCAAACCCAAGACAATGGCTAGAGATGAATGCCAGCTGAATAGGATCCTTGCTAAGTGTGATAAAAGTTCCCAAACCCGGAACGATGTAGGTTTAGCTGTTTTTCGCTCAACAACAACACATCAGTTCAGATATGATAAGAGAATACCGATTTTTAAGCCACTACTAACAAACGTATCCAATATGTGATCGAGATCATAAAATTTGGTGTTGATCAATGACACCAGGTCATCTTTAGTCATCTTTGCTTCCGCATCTGGAGAAAGTCATACCAAAGATAAGATGCCAAATACATTTTTCTTTTCAATCAGTAATTGTTTGAGGTCGCATATACAAGGCCTGTCTAAAAAGTATCCGACCTTAGGGCAGAAAAATTATTTAAAATATGTGACGGGGTTAGGACACTAATCCCCTTCAAAGTACCCCTTTTGCTTGCACACACTTAACCCACCGATCCATCCACTGTCGGAAACACCTCTGGAAGTCTTCTTTTGGAATGTTGTTCATCTCCGCCGTCGCATTAGATTCAGCAGGTGTTTGGAGAAGATGCGATGTGTAACACAAATTAAGGAGTTGTTCAACAGATTCAAAAATAGCTGTACATCAGCGGAGAGAGACCAGTGTTCTGGCAGGACCCAAACTGCTCGGTGTGCAGCTGTTGTTGAGAGCATACGAAAAAGAGATAATGTGGAACGCGACGGTGAAGACAACATAATTCCAGAAGAAGACTTCCAGAGGTGTTTCCAGCAGTGGATGGATCGGTGGGTAAAGTGTGTGCAAGCACAAGGGGCATACTTTGAAGGGGATTAGGGTCCCAACCCTGTCACGTATTTGAAATATTTTTTTCTGGCCTAAGGTCGGATAAATTTTAGACAGGCCTCGTATGCCACCAATATTGGAAAGATCTGCTTTTTGCAAAGATTATTTACTGCTGCTGTCTATCAGGATGTCCTAGATCATCACTGTTCTTGATTAGCCTGCAAATAGCTCAGACGCAATGTATGGGGATTAAGAAAATTCTTTCTATCAAATCTTGACAAATTACTTTGGTATCACCGGAGATTCGTCATGATTTAAATCAGTTTTTTTACAGAATGAATGAAAAAAAATAGTAAAAGTAAAAACTGATACAACAACTGAGTATTAACTAATACCGTTCTTCAAAAGTGTGTTCATTAATGAATACTTTTTCTAGATAAAAAAGTTGTTTTTTTAAATCTTTTTGAAAGTAGATAACAAATGCTAACATTTCTAAAAAAAAACCTGGTTTGTCAGTGAAAAACTACCAGATTATTTTTAGATATCAAATTCATTTACTAGGAGGAATTAAACTGTCAAATGTTAAATGAGAATATGAAATCATCATCATCTTCAGTTTAATGTCCGTTTTACATGCTGACATGTGTTGGACAGCTTTTAGAAATTCACTTCCAAACTAACGCATATCTCCCCTAGGTTTTTATTTATCTCTTTCTCTTAAAATCCATCCCTATCACTTGCTACCATGTTTTCCGTAGACTTCCCCTAAACGAACTGAATATTCCATTCATTTCCCTGAATTGGTGCAAATTGTACTTTGAAAGTCAGTTTGAAATACAATAAGAAAATCCCTACCTGATATTCATGTGGTTGAAGTTTTCCTTCCTTTGCTTTTGTGGCCAAACTTTTGATATCTTGACTAATGGCAGCAAGACCCTAGAATTGAAATAAAAAATAAAAATGGAATCAGTTTGGTTTGGTTTTATGCCATTGATAGAATATTTAAAATATTGATAAGATCTGTATAAATATAGAGATTGGAAATTCTGGGTATGAAAATTGGGATATATATATATATAGATAGAGCAATTATAAAGCTTAATGAAAGAAGATAGATACAGATGCATGAATGACAAATCTATTTCAACTTTGATTGTTCAATGCAAGGTGTACTCTGTAAAAACATGAATTGGAAGAAAACATGAATTGGAAGAAAACGTTTTTTTGAATTGTATTATAGAAATTTTTTTATATATATTTATTCAACGAATAAAATCATTTTTAATAATACAATTCAAAAAACGTTTTCTTAAGTATGTGTACCCCTCTTCCAATTCATATAAGCATAACTGCGGCAATACACACATCTAAAATGTTGACTTTCGTTAAGGCCATCTTACAGCAAAAATCTCAGATATATATTTATGAAAATTATTTTAATTATTAAAAAAAAAAACTTTAAAAAAACGTTTCTTGGTCTTTCAAATTTATATATAGTACTTGAAAGAATTATATGTTTTTTAATATGCCATAACCAGTTTTACGATTTTCAGATTTGGGCTCAATGCATAAATTTGGGATCAAATTTATGCTGTTTATTTTTATCTATGCTTACCTCCAGTTATCATCCCAGTTATTTTTTTCTGTCAATTGGTTTATTTGAGCTAATATTATTCTGTCTTCAAAAAAAAATTACTATTTATATTTTTTGTCTTGTTTTTTTTATTATAGTGATCAATGCCATAAATATTATTCATGTATTTAAAAAAAATTTTCATGGCTTGTTAACTTTCATATAATTACCATAGTTGCCTTTCCTTGATGATTTTTTACTTTTGTGGTCAAAGCAAGGTAACACTCATTTCAAAAATTTTATTTATAATTCTTGGTCAAACAGATCTCGTTTTACTATTATCATTTTATCTTGTATTTATTTTGTGTATTTGCTTTTTTAAATTACTTTTTGTTTAGTTTTGTGTTCTTATAAATCTATTCATTGTTATTATTTATCTTATCTCATGTTTATTATTCCTGCTCAAAATTGCGGCTAAAGATAAATGCAAAGTAATGACTGAAAAAAATCAATTGTAATTTCAAGACCAACCAAAACGATAATTTAGTTTTTCTTGAATCCTCAGTTTCAAATGTATACAACGATGTAAACAGGAGTGTGTTAAGCTCGACTTTGGCAACAGACTATCAGAAAAGCAGAAACAACTTGTCTTATGCTTTGAAACTCACACTAATATGCTTTGATTTGGATGTTAAAGGCAGTATTTGGAAATCACGGGCAGCAAAACCCGCCCGGGTCGCTGTAGGATAACTCAAATTAAACTAACTCAGGTTTTGAAATGACATAATCATGGTCTTTAAATAGAGTTGGTTTTTCCTCTCTCAAATCAGTTAGAGTATTGATTTACTCCTCTCCAGGAGTTAGGCACAAGGCCAGTTTTTATCTTACTCCCACAAGTAAGATGTGACCCAAAGTCGGGTCGGGAAAGTGGGGTTTAAAAATTGCCTGGGCAGCCCCATCGGCATTCCCCGGTAGGGGCGCCTCAGGCAGTAAGCAATAAACTTACTCCTCCCCAAAAAGGGGAGGCGAAGCCTGGGAGGGTGAACCTCCTAGAACTGCATAGGACAGACCCATAGACCGGCGTAAATCAAGCCCCGAAGGCCAAGACAATACCAGTCTATGGGGTGCAGTATCCATCGGAACAGATACTACACTTTGATCTTAGCCAAAAGGCCAAGAAGCTCAAATCAGTTAGAGTAGACAATAAAAATAATGCATCAAACGCATCGAAACACATCACTCCATTTGACTACTACCTTCGACCATGTTTCCAGAAAATTAAACTTATTTCTAAAACCAAAAACATTATTAGTCCCCTCTGTAAACCTCTCCCAACTAAGTAAACGAAAGAGAGCGTTAGCAAATTATATTCCTGCTAAGAATTAAGTCCTCCCACAAAACTCAAAATACCGCCAAGCATAGCCGATCTATTATTTCACAAATAACAAATTACGGAAACACCAGTTTCAGAATTCGCAAACCAACCAATCAGCGATCACTAAACAATATTATTAATATCATGGAACACTTTGATATTTTCATAACTTTGACTAAATTTAATAAACTATACATTACCCGTAAGTACTTTAAACCTCATTTATATAAGTAAAAAAATAAAAAATTCTGTTTAAAATGCGAAGTAAAAAAAACAACTTCTTGGATGTTGCCGGCAGCCAGCCAAAAGCCTCCCACTCTCGCACCCTTAATGATTAAAAGGGAGGTAGGAGGGAGACACTTCAACTTACCACCCTCTTCCTACACCTCTCGCACCCGTAATGATTACAAGGTAAGTAGGAAGGAACAAAATAATATTTCGTAATTAGGTATGTGTACATGTCTATATATTTTTATGTACAGGATTCACTCCTAAGCTAATTGACCGATCATTATGAATTTTGGAACACAACTGCTCGACGTAAGGGGTCCAAATGTTGGCTCTACTTCAGATGTTTGTTTTACAGCATTTCAGGTTATTTAATGCTGATACTTATGGTGACTGATTTCATTTTGTTATTTCGTCAACAGCATATCAACCCTTTTTTGTGTCATTTAATTTCAGAAAACAATATTATAAACAATTTTTTTTATGCCTACTTTATGGCATATCAACCTTTTGAGGTTACTTAAGATAGTTAAAAAAAGGGAGAAGCTTAAATAAGACAAAACAAATACTCTATATAATAATTCCGCTCGACCTTTCTTATTTAGCATGGTCATAAAGCTGGCAATAAACATGCGTTAAATTAAAGGGAGGCAATTCATTTGAACTCTATTATCTATAAACATGAAGTAGATGAGCAGTTTTCCAATTTTATTGAAAGAATGATTGCGAAACTACATTTTGAATTGCTTCAACATCCACCCATTCTCAAGGTCTGAGAAAGTAGATCAGGAAAGACAGAGAGAAGAAAAGATAGAGAGAGAGAAGGAGGAAAAAGAGAGAAGGAAAGGGAGAGAAAAGGAGAGAGAGAAGGAGGAGGAGAGAGAGAGAAGGAGGAGAGAGAGAGAGAAGGAGGAGGAGAGAGAGAGAAGGAGGAGGAGAGAGAGAGAAGGAGGAGGAGAGAGAGAGAAGGAGGAGGAGAGAGAGAGAAGGAGGAGGAGAGAGAGAAGGAGGAGAGAGAGAGAGAAGGAGGAGAGAGAGAGAGAAGGAGGAGAGAGAGAGAGAAGGAGGAGAGAGAGAGAGAAGGAGGAGAGAGAGAGAGAAGGAGGAGAGAGAGAGAAGGAGGAGAGAGAGAGAAGGAGGAGAGAGAGAGAAGGAGGAGAGAGAGAGAAGGAGGAGAGAGAGAAGGAGGAGAGAGAGAGGAGGAGGAGAGAGAGAGGAGGAGAGAGGAGGAGGAGGAGAGAGGAGGAGGAGGAGAGAGGAGGAGGAGAGAGAGAGGAGGAGGAGAGAGAGAGGAGGAGGAGAGAGAGAGGAGGAGGAGAGAGAGAGGAGGAGGAGAGAGAGAGAAGGAGGAGGAGAGAGAGAAGGAGGAGGAGAGAGAAGGAGAGAGAAGGAGAGAGAAGGAGAGAGAAGGAGAGAGAAGGAGAGAGAAAGAGAGAAGGAGAGAGAGAGAGAAGGAGAGAGAGAGAGAGAGAAGGAGAGAGAGAGAGAGAGAAGGAGAGAGAGAGAGAGAGAAGGAGAGAGAGAGAAGGAAGAGAGAGAGAGAAGGAAGAGAGAGAGAGAAGGAAGAGAGAGAGAGAAGGAAGAGAGAGAGAGAGAAGGAAGAGAGAGAGAGAAGTAGGAGAGAGAGAGAGAAGTAGGAGGAGAGAGAGGGAGGAGAGAGAGAGAGAAGGAGGAGAGAGAGAGAGGAGGAGGAGAGAGAGAGAGGAGGAGGAGAGAGAGAGAGAAGGAGAGAGAGAGAAGGAGGAGAGAGAGAGAGAAGGAGGAGAGAGAGAGAGAAGGAGGAGAGAGAGAGAGAAGGAGAGATACAGAGAGAAGGAGAGATAAAGAGAGATAGAGATAAAGACAAGGATAAAGAGGGAGGGGACAGAGAAAGGGGGGATGGAGAGAGAGAAAAAGAGATAGAGAGAGAGAGAGAGAGAGAGAGAAAATAAAATGTTAAGTCTGACTTTACCTTAGAATTAGCTTTTGTGACAATTGGAGTAATAAGTCCATTCTCAGTCGCAACGGCAACAGAAATATCAACTGATTGATATCTGCACACGAAAAGAAAAGAAAAACATTAAAAAGAAGAAGAGAGAAAAGAGTCGCATGTTAAAACTAGTGTTAAGACGATTAATCAAATGAATCAAAAATTTTGGGGTATCAGAATCGGTATCGGAAACATTTGAACATTATTTCTGGTTTCAAAAACGATTCTTTTAAATTTTTTTTCTTTACAATAAAAATATGAAACAAACAAAATGTATTTATTAATTAGAAGATTGTTTATTTACAACATAAGGTTAAAAATCCCATTTTCAGATTTAACATTGACTCTGAGAGTCTAATTTAATTTTTTTATTTGCTAAACGTCTATATGACGCCTCTCAGAGACTTCACAGTTTAGTATTAAAACGCTCGGGACAGTTTTTATTTTTTATTTTGCTGGCACCGCCCTGACCCTGGCCGTTGTCTGGTCACCACATATATATCCTTTACACCTAATGCTTATTTCCCTTTGAAATTAATTAAATCAATTTATGGAGAATTTGAAAACGTATGACTGTCTCTAAAATAGCTATTTTCACTGAACTTTGGTAAATATGGCACAAGTAATAATGGAACAAGTGTATAAATAGGAAAAAAATGGCACAAGTAAAAAATATAGATGAAAATCTCATGCGTTTATCTTGGATACAATACATAAAGGGAAAACATTTAGAAGTTTGTCAAATTAAAAAAGAAATTATATCTACATTTAAAAGTCCCACCCCCCCAAAAAAACAAAATTGAGAATTTTTTTTTTTTTTAGGGGATTACATATAAACACACTGAAAAAAACCCAAAAAACTCAATTATTTTAGAATTTAAAGTTGAGAGTTAGTTGCGCATATAAATTTAACATAAAATGATCTTCCATTCTCGTTCCATTCTAATTTTTAGGGCAGTCAACTAAATTCTTTATCACTAACCCTAAGTCCAACCGGCAAAGTCATAAAACTACACGTAACAGCTTTAATTTTCATATGACCCCCCCCCCTCCCCACTCCGGACTTAGAAATTATTCAATACATTTCTTGAAGAATATTCTAAGTTATAAACAGTGTATAAATATGACCAGCTTTGGCACTGAAAAAATACCTAAGAATGGCTATATGCATGCATTTAAAGTGTATTAACAGATTTGACAGAGTGGTTCCCATTGAAAGTGAAAATCCAATTTCTTCAAACATATTTTATGTGTGCAGCAATTAAGTGTCTTAGGAAAGAGGCATGTTTTTATGACTTTTAGCAATGACATATTTTATAACAACAACAAACAAATTTTGTTACATGTCTTTAAAATGTTGTCTGGTCCAGAACGGGTTAATCATTTTACGTTTAATTTAGATGAGAAACTGATCTCCCACTCTAAATTCTAAAAAAATAATTTTTGTATCAGAATCGGAATGTTTTTCAAGGTGTACACACGTAATCACCTAAAAAAAGTAGAATCTCATTTTTTTTTGGAGGGGGGAGGTGATTTAGCTGAGGGCATTAATCTACAAATTTGACATCATTCTTATTAGTACTATTATTATTATCATCATCCGTATCTTGTTTTTCTTTTTACAAATCAATCTACTACATATCTGTTATATTGACAGTAGCAATAACAGACCAAATCTTTATAATTAAGATAAAAATATTAACATTCTTTGATAGAGGGAAGGTAAGGCACAGAATAGTTAACGTATAACTACCTCGCTCTTCCATCCTCATGTTATGAATGTTTTTTGTAAATAGTAACATTATTATTTAGAAACTCATTCTTAACATGGGGAGGGGGGCTTTGTTAACTATTTTGTTTCTACAGTCTTCTTTACCAATTGTCGACTATTTTCAAAAATTAAAATAACATTTTGTCAACCAACAACGAACTAATGCAAATCAGCTTTGTTTCAAAAGAGAAATAAATGTTTAGTTTTCTCACAATTACAAGGAAAACATTTGAGAAAAAATATTTAGAAATATCTAAGTTTGCAAAAATATATACAGACATTACACTGGGGTTTTACATTAATTAACATGTTTTAAAAAAAAGCAGCATATTTCTAATTAAATATTCAAAAATCTAAAAAGAATCAGAATAGCTAATTGTATTGGAATCGGTAATTGTATCGGAATCGGGAATTTAGAACAGAATCAGTGATTGTATCGGAATCGGGAATTTAGAACAGAATCAGTGATTGTATCGGAATCGGGAATTTAGAACAGAATCGGTAACTGTATCGAAATCAGGGAAATATTTTGGAATCGTCCCATCACTAGTTAAGACTTTATTCATTTTCTGCCTTCATTAATAATAATCATCTGTCCAATCTCTTCAACTTTATATTCTTCTAAATTTCATTCTATTTAAGCAACCCTGAAAAACGTTCATTTGTATAAATCACTACAAACAAGAAGTTAATAAATTAGCACAAATGTGCCAAATTGATTAGAAGTTTTGTTATAAAAAAGAATTCCAACATAATTCAAATTCTTCTGTAACTGTTCTGAGATTACGCACTTTTTCGATATATCTGTCCACGTCTACTGGAACTGTTTATTACTATTTGTTATTACTACCAATGCTAGAATTTGAAAAATAAAGCTGATTTTATAACATACTTGATTATTGGTAATATCTACATCGACTAACGTTTTCGCTTTGATTTGTATACTTGTATTACATTGTTATATTGAGTTTAATCATGTCTGTTCCTTCAACTTTAAGAAACCCGAAATAATAACTAATGCTTGCGCTTCTTCGAATATAGTTGATAGTATGAAAAAATTCACACTTGAAACATTGACGGAATAGCAATAAGAAAAATAGTTTGAAAAACCTGAACACATTTTGTCTTATAAAATAAATTATTTATTCATTTATTCTAAAAGCTTGAGTACTTTCAGCAATATATAACATTTTCAAAAGTATAGGCATTTTTCTTTTTCATTTAATCCTTCTTGATTTTCATATTTATCGCAGTCAAGTTGAAATTCGTCTTGATGTAATGACGATTTGTGTCGAATACCGGTGTGCGTACCATGAGGTTTACGTGTTATGAGTAAAATGAAAAAGTCCACACTTGAAACGTTGACAGAATGGCAATAAGAAAAATACTTTAAAAACCTGAACAATGCATTTTTGGGGGGGTTTTATAAAATAAATTATTTATTAATGGCGTATATCGCTGAAAGTACTCAAGTTTTTAGAATCTATAAATAATTTATTTTATAAAACAAAAAATGCGTTGTTCAGGTTTTTCAAAATATTTTTTTATAGTTGATAGTTTTAAGAGAAAAAATAAACTTGCGGAGCATTTCATCACTGACTAGAAAAATATGCTTTAATTCAAACAAGGAAAACATTTATTTTAAAACAAGTCAATAAAAAAAATGTGTGTACTTACTGCCTAATGACAGTGTCCAACCAAGATGAATTTGTATCAGGGACTTTTAAACAGGAAAGAGCTGAAGCCTTGATGATGAAATCATTTACAGATAATTTGATATTTTGCTTGGAGAGAATCCCATTCAGTTCCTTCCTCAATCTGAAACAAAGAATTATTGTCTTAACACCAAAGATTTAATCAAATGTTTTTTGGCAAAAATACTCGGATTGACAGATTGTTTCAGCATATTTGCTACATTATACTAATTGAATGGAACCAGATGCCACTTTAAGAGTACAAGGTTTCTGGAGTTACAACATTTGCATCATTGCCAAAAATATGAATTTTCAATGAAAGTGACAAAGAAAACTCATTTACGTATAATTTTCAAATACTTGGATTGATGTACCAGAGTTTTGGTAAATCGGAAGCGTTTTTCACATAAAAATAAGAGATTCTACTTTTTTTTTTTATATAATAAAAGTAAATCTTTAAAGTGTTTTAAAATCAGATTAGGATTTTATCAGACATTAACATCAGAAGAATATGCCACAAAAAAAAAAAAGAAAGAAAAAAGACTTCTATCATTATAGTATTTTTTCTTTTGGTTGTTTTGTGGCATACCAACCCTTTTTGTGTTATTTAATAGTTAATCCGCTAATATTAGTATAAGTTATTACGCTTCAAATATTTATTTATGGTGTGAGTTTTAACTAGTCATCTATGGTGTAAATTTATGTGTATTGGGTGCATTGGGAGATTCCATTTTACTCACTCCGGGTCCGAGTGAACCTTGGGTTAATGTAAACTAATGGGCAACTCCAAACTCTTCAAAACTAAAATGAAAACCTTTTTTTTTTTTACATAAAACAGTTTTATGAAATAGCTCTTAAAAAGTGTTCAATATTCATAACCTAATTGATGAAAGACATCTGGAGAGTAGGGCTGGAAAGACATCTGAAGAGTAGGGCTGGAAAGACATCTGGAGAGTAGGGCTGGAAAGACATCTGAAGAGTAGGGCTGGAAAGACATCTGGAGAGTAGGGCTGGAAAGACATCTGGAGAGTAGGGCTGGAAAGACATCTGGAAGGTAGGGCTGGAGAGTATCGCGGGTGAAATGTTGTGAAACTTACAACCAAGATGAGGATAATAGTTATTAACAGAAAATATCAGAACCGATTTGAGTTTTTTTTTAAATAACCGCCATCACCAACTCACTTTATTAAGATGAACATGATTTTGTTCATCTTCGCAGATCAGAATGTCCATAGCTCCACAAAAAGTAGCATTCAAAATCACAGTAGAAGAGCATTTTTTTTTAAATGCACGTTTTTCTATTCGCTCTGACCTGCCGAGACAGTTAAAATTGCAAATTTTTTCAGGCACTCTGGTCTGTAGAGTGTCAAAAATAAAGGAAAAAAGAAAGCTGCAGCCAGTACCTGATCACATTGTCCATCTTGACATCAACAGAAAGATAATAATGAGGAATTGTCTGTTTGGATTGGAGTAAACGTTTGGCTATTACCTAAAAATAAAACCAACATGCAACACAGTAAATAAATTGAATAAAAACATTTTTATTTGAAGAAAACTTGAAATATTTCAACTCTTATGTACCGAAAAAAAAAATTTTTTTCAATGCATAAAGATACATGAAGGCCACACTTTAAGAGAGCAGATCAAGTCGTCGTCTGCCATAAAAACAAAAACGGCCAGGAAAAAAGGATTTTTTTTTCTTCTTCGGCTGCAGAGAGTAAAATAGCAGAACATGTTTCTGTGGTTTTTGAAAATATCTGATTGAGTGGCTGGTGCTATTCTAAATGTCAATTCTAGAAGATAACTTCATTGTTTGCTCCTCACTTTGCTGTTCTGAAAGCCAAGCTTGCTAATTAATCTGTTAGCATCATGACAAACAAAAAAACTGACTGTTGTTAACCCTAACCCTATGTGTAATATTATGAGGATTGACGAGAATAAGGACTATATAAAGAGTGAGAACTAATGTGTCTTACTCTTAAGCTAACAATATTTTGATCTATTCATATATTTTGATCTTCCAATATAGGAGAGTTCCTTCGCTATGAACGAGTGGAAAGGGAGGTAATTTGGATTACACCACAGCATGCATCTGAGCTGTAATTCATGCGAATATTGTATTTGAAATTGCCATTGACACAGATTTTGTAGCCTATTTCAAGAAAGCTCAGAGAAGTTTTGTTAGATACTTTTAACAGATACCATGGATTGCGCTTGGCATATATTTTTAACCTTGTGAGTGAAGTATTTTCAACTGGCTAGCACTTAAGATATAATCAACTAAGAAGGTTTTCTATACAACACAGGCCAGCATGTAAAACTGACGTTAAACCAAATATTTTTTTTTTAACATAGTTCACTCCAAACAAGGCAGGCCGCTACTGTAGACGTAAGGTGCTACTGAGAAAAAAGATAAAGGTTGGGGGAGGGGAGGGGGGGGTAGGGGAACCTAAATTGGGAGCTGTGCAGCGAGATGTCTGTTTGCATTAGTTTTAAATTTCTGCATGTCAGTACCGCCAGGAAAACGGGGCAGGGAGGGAGTTCCAGAGTCCAGCAGGACGAGGAAAGAAGATTTTGGAGTAAAAAGCTCTTCGGCATCTGGGGACCTCCAGCATCTGGGGACCTTTAGCAGATTGTCGGGTTGGTCTAGTGAATTTACGTCGTGGGGGTATCAGAGCACAATATAATGATTATGATGATGGCCTAGCTCACTACTTTCATTAATTCAGCCTTTTTTATTTGTTGTTTAAAGCTAGTTTAAAAAATGGATATTAAAAATAGCTTGAATAAGTGAAACTATCATCATCATCATCATCGGTTTAAAGTCAGTTTTACATGCTGGCATGTGTTGGACGTCTCTAAGAAACTGATTTTCAAAATAACTTGTGCAATTGGAATTCTTTGTTGACTACTTTCAAATATAACTCATATTTTATACACTTTTATGAAGGATTCTTTAAGGAAGAAAAGAATGATCGACTTGCAGTAATTGATGGTCGACTACATCCTGCTTGAATGTTTTGTATAGAACATGATAGGGGATGTGAAACAGGGGTTTTTGTCTTTATATACTAATGAGTTATCACTAAGCAAGGCCAAAAGCCAGCCGAGGATAAGGGTTAATGAGATTATCACTTGGATGATGGAAAATATTATGAGAGGATAAGAAAAGATGGGTGGAATAGGCAGACATTGACAAGCATTTTTTTCTGTCATTTTTGACAGAGGATACATCTATATATATATATATGGCACATGTATTATATTAGTTTCTGTAGATGTTAATCCATTGAAACTCCAGTGTTTATAAAAAGTGCTCAATAACAAGTAGAGATGTTCTTTAGTATAAATTTTTATTTATACAAACATTATTGTTGGTTACATATGTGCATACATGTTTAAGCTGTACTCTTCATAAAGAGTCAACTTCTTCAGACCAAAATGAAGAATTGAAATGAGATCAGAAATCTTCTTTTAGGATATTTTCTAGGTTGAGGGTGTTTGTAATACTACAGTCAGACTTTAGTATCAAATTTATCGTTGACATTTTCAATTCGTTTCTAGTTTTTTTTATTATTGTTTGGCCTGACTCGCGTTTAAATATATATATAATTATTACTAATGGAGATTTGGTATCTGCTGTCTGAAGTTAAAACTATAGTATTACTTCTATTAATATTGTACTACCTTTTAATGTTCAATGCAGTTAATTATGCTACTTCAGACTAATATACTGTCTTTCAATGCCCAAATGTGTAGTTTAGTATATGTTCATTTGTAATGATACCATTCTCCCAGGTATCATCTCCTTTTTTAGGGGGGGGGGGGGTGTAGTATTTGCTCTGTTGTCATGATACCATCCTCTCAGTCATTACTTCACAATCAGCTGTTCATTGGCAAACTCAACACTTAAATTATATATACTAGCAAAAGTACACAACTGGAGGGAAATATTATTGTTAGTATATATATATAAAAAAAAAACTTTTTTATGACAAGGACCAAAGTAAATTAATGACATTTTAAATTAGGTGTGTGTGATTAATGTTTTTTTTTTTAAGAGCAACATTTCATTGTTGACAGATAAAATGGGTCCTATCAAATTTTAATAAATTGTCTATCCCTCTCCCACTATCGCTGATCCTACCGCGAAAGTTTTCCTTTTTAATAAAAAAATTGTTTTTTTGCTTTTTGATTGGGGGTGGGGGAATTTTTTTACTTTTGAGAGTAAGTGTGCATTTACATAGAAAGTTGGATTTTTTCTTCTTGGTATATTTGCGATGTGATTTTTATTTTGCTTTTTATGACCGCTTTGCCCTCAGACTTTCTGTGACAATGAAGAGAAGCACTTGCCAACAAGAAAGAGAATGAGGTGCTTCGCATGTCGTGTCTGCAGGGTAAAGAAGGGCTTCTCTTCATGAGTGCAATTTTTTATAGTAAAGTCTGATTTGCATATGTGGAGATCAGTTGATATGAATAAAGAGGACAGCTGGGAAGCAACAGAAGCGATTTGGATTGCAGAGAGAAAGACAGAGAAAAAGTGGTAGTATCAAAAATCGAAGTTGAATTACTGTCAAAATTTTTTGTCTTATTTTTCTGGCACAGTTAGGTAACACTTTCTTGAAGAGACTTGCGATTGAACCTATCATTGGCACGTTTGTTGTTTTTTGTGTTTATTATTTTACTGACCCCATCAGTTCAAAAAATCCCCACGGAACTGAATGTATGGCTTTTTTCTAGTTTCTGTGAAAGGCTGGCTTGCATAATACTCATTGTGACTTATGGAACTTTTGTATCATAATATCATTAAAAAACAAATAACGAGATTACCCCGTGGTGATCTGGAAAGGCAGGATAGTGAACAGAAATGATAAATGGTAACAAAATGTAGGTCAGGGGGGTGGGTAGATGTCACATTTGGAATGTGACTGTGATTGTCTTTATAATTGCAAGGTTGAGATTCAAATATAAATTGTAAATCTTGTTTTTATTTTTAAATATGATGACTAAGTAAGGTATGAAAAACAATTTCAAAATTACGTCATCAGTAATGAAATTACATTGCTCCCATTAAATATATTTATTTAATGAAAACAATTACATTTGCTTCCATTAAATATTATTTATTTAATGAAAACAATTACATTTGTTTCCATTAAATATTATTTATTTAATGAAAACAATTACATTTGTTTCCATTAAATATTAATTATTTAATGAAAACAATTACATTTGTTTCCATTAAATATTAATTATTTATTTAATGAAAACAATTACATTTGTTTCCATTAAATATTAATTATTTATTTAATGAAAACAATTACATTTGCTCCCATTAAATATATTTATTTAATGAAAACAATTACATCTGTTTCCATTAAATATTAATTATTTATTTAATGAAAACAATTACATTTGTTTCCATTAAATATTAATTATTTATTTAATGAAAACAATTACATTTGTTTCCATTAAATATTAATTATTTATGTAATGAAAACAATTACATCTGTTTTCATTAAATATTAATTATTTATTTAATGAAAACAATTACATTTGTTTCCATTAAATATCAATTATTTATTCAATGAATCGATTAAAATGGTTTCAAAGGCAACGCAAATAACAAAGAAAAAAATGGTTTTAATAAACACACACAAATCATTTCTGAACTCACGAGAGCAACAGGCATTTTTACGTCTAAACAGAGCATACATCCATATTGAAAACAGTTGATTTTTTTTTCACTATAAACAATTACATTTGTTTACAGTAAATATTAGCCATTTCCTTTTTATAGATATGGAAATAAAATTTAACAAAGGATGTAACTGATTCTCAATTAGTCGATTTTAATCTCTATATTAAGTGTGAACACTTGTTGTCCCTCTGTGTCCATTTGTTTTTCTCACCTTTACATGACTTACACTTTTTTTTATTTACTGTGAATCTATCATTTATTGAAATCAAAAAGGCAATAGTGTAAAATAAAACAATATATAGCTCTATCCTATGTGATATTGAGCCCTTTATTTGTCCAAGATCTGCTGTCTTAATTTGGTTTTGTTCCGATTTTGAGAGGTTTGTTTTCTTGTTTGTTTAATGCATGTGTGTGTATCCTTGTTTATTTATATGTATGTGTGTACACCCTTGTTTATTTATATGCATGTTTGTACACCCTTGTTTATTTATATGCATGTGTGTACACCCTTGTTTATTTATATGCACGTGTGTGCACCCTTGTTTATTTATATTCATGTGTGTGCACCCTTGTTTATTTATATGCATGTGTGTACACCCTTGTTTATGATAAGGGAATGAAAGCAGTTTACTTACTTGTCTAATATTGGACAGGGGTATATCTACATAGGCTGTGCCTGCTGGAGGAGAGATGACTGCAGCTGGAGCTGCTGCTGGTGCAGCCGCTGATCGTGGAGTTGCAGAAGGTACAAAATTCTCAATATCTTCGGCCACAATTCGTCCTTCGGGGCCGGAACCAATTACGGCCTGTCAAAAATTAAGTTAACATTTTGACATTTTTTTTAATGTTTTATTTGGAAGCTAAAAAGTAAAACAAAAAAGATAAACTATTAATAATTCCCCCCTCCCCACCATGAAATAAGTTTTACTTGTCGCAAGTAGTAAGAGATTAAGCACATGTCATATGATTTGATAAAAACTTTTAAGGTGGTCGTTTCTCTGCCCTAGGAACATAATTAAAAACAAAGCTTTATCCCAAGATCAAACAAATTTTCGAGGAATCTAATTAAGGTATCAATTTTGTATTAGGGTTTGTGTCAAACATGAATAAACGGCTGAGATGCTTTACTTTGTTTATAAATGGAAAATTATAGAAATGAAAAAATTAGAATAAAAGGGCTAACATAGGTTCAGTGGTAATACTGAGTGTCAACAACAGGAACTAGGTATTCAGCATTAGAAACATAAAAAAAAACAGACAATGCATATAATTACAAGAACTGATAGAGAATATAAGACACTGGACAATTCTATTTGTGGCAGTATGTTAGGTCAGACAGCGACCTTGCTCGAGAGATTGGCCATCTAACCACTGGACGTTATTCTTAAGGTGAACAGACTACATTGGTTTCGACATGTTAAAAGAAGCAGTGAACCAATCAACACATGTACAGATCTGAAAGTGGTCAGTTAGAAGAAAGCTGAATGCTCAAAGAAGCCCTGGAGAGAAACTATCAGGCATGATCGTATACAGTGGTAAATGGTGATGGTGAACCCCCACGACCGTGTCCACTGAAGACGATATATAAAGACCGCCAGATTACGTCAAACCCCTGACGAAGGGAACACAGACGCTAAACTAGGATAGTAAGTGTGAGTAAGTGTTTCCTCGAGTCCAATGTTTCACCAGCAACGGAGTCAAACATGTTATGAATTGAGGGAGTTGGTCTAAAGTATATGTAAATGGCATTAAATAAACATACAAACTAATGCATTTTCTTTAAATTTGTTTTACAAATATTTCCGTTATACAGGATCAAACATGTAAAAAAATATACCTGGACACCCCGATTCACAGTCACGGTTTTAATGTCAAAGAAAATAAAACATCACAAAGCCTCAGTCATCTACTTCCATTATTTTGCTCTGCAGATGACTAACTCAGACACAAATGCGCAGACACAAACATGAAGTGCAGCAATAAGACAAGATTTAAAATAAACGATAACTCTGAAAGCAAAGAAAAGTGACTTACATTCAAATCAATTCCTTTGTCAGCTGCTAACTTTCTGGCAAATGGGGTTGCAAATACCCGAGCTCCTGCAAGACTGGGGGCAGCCGCAACTGGAGTTGAGCTTGGTGCTGGGGGGGCTGCCACTGGCTTGGGTGGTGGTGGCGGCGGTGGTGGTGGTGGTGGGGGTGGCTGCAGTGGCATTGCTCCTCCAATCACTTCATCATCTGCAGCCGTGGGTACAAAATTCTTAAAGGCCGCCATGTCATCCTCTCCGGACACAATGATACAAAGCAGCTAAGAACGAAAGAGAGAGACTAGAAATTGGGAGCGTTTCTTCTGTGAAGACATTGAAACAAGAAACATTATTTGACAAAAACAGTAATTAAAATATTTTTTTTTAGCTTCTTGACATATCAATATCTGTTAGAAAAATATAAATAATTAGGCAAATCTCTTCTGTAAGCAATTATTACCTAAAGTTTGAATAAAAAATAAACATGTAGTTTGTTTTATTTTTTTGATTAAGATTTTTATTTTTATTTTACTTTTGCAAAAAAAAAATAATAATTTGTACAACTTATTCATGAGTTATCTTCTCTTGTTAATTAGTCGGCAGGCATGAGTTATCTTCTTGTTGATTACTCGGCAGGCATGAGTTATCTTCTCTTGTTGATTACTCGGCAGGCATGAGTTATCTTCTCTTGTTGATTACTCGGCAGGCATGAGTTATCTTCTCTTGTTGATTACTCGGCAGGCATGAGTTATCTTCTCTTGTCGATTTAGCTGACTACTTATCCGGTGTTTCTTTGTAGTGTTATTACTTGCTATTTGTTTTATCTTTCACGTCCTTTACTAAGATTGCCTTTTTTTGTGTTACATTTTCATATTTTTAATTGCTTTGTTAGTAAAATAAATATAGAATTACATCATCCTATATTATTTACAACTACATAACACTTCATAATGAAAATTTGGGGATCAAATTGTATTATTATAGATTAATACCTTTTGCTAAATCCCCACCCCCCCAAATATGAGATCCTATTTTTTTTAGGCGATTACATGTGAACACCCTGAAAAACTTAGTGGAAAGAAAAAAACAATTATTTTAGAATTTAGGGTGGGGAATCAGTTTTATATATAAACTTAACAAAATAATTCCCCATTCTAGCATTTTAGGGTATTAACCAATTTAACCAATGTTCGTTTTTTTTATTGGGAGAAGAGAGAAAGGTCTGTTTTTTTTGCTTTTATTTTTAGATGACTGTGTCACTCAGATTTAGGGGTTTTCTTTTGTTTTTGTTTTTTATGGAAATCGCTCCAGACAAGACATGAAGCCACTTGATGTAAGGCGCTAAAAAATACTAATTCAAAGTCAAAATCTAGCCAATGATAAGTGTTAGATAAAGAGATTCCGACTCAGAAAACAGCAATTATTTCCCCTTTATCAGAAACATCGCGGAGAACTACAGAACAAAATAAGGGAAGCAAGAGTTACGAGGCTGCCAAAAGTAAGCTCACAATTCACTTTTTACTCTCCTTGTTAGTTGTAAGGTTATGGTAAGTTTTTTTAGTATTTGAACTCTTGAACCGAAGAGAAAGAGTATTTCTTGAAGCAGTCACTATTTAATTAATATAGTTATTATTATAATTATTATTATTATAATTATTTATAACTATTAATTTAATTAATATATTTCTCGAAGGAGTCACTATTTTATAAAAGAACCCCAAAACATATCAACTATTTGATAGTCAATTGATTTTAATACTCAAGCGCGAGCCAAAAAAAAGACGTCTTTTTTATTCTTTTTTTTCAAAATAAAATAGTGTAAACATAGATGGTTTTAGTTTAAATTTAATTATATATATTATTAATTATATTATTAATTATATATTCTGATAACAGAATAGCTCTAACTCAACATTTAAGAACAATTTCAATTTTTCAAATTCAGTCTGAAATTTCAAATTAACAAAAATCGCCACTCTTGTTTACAGTTGTTACTGCTTACTGATACTATAACTATTACGGCTGATACTAACTGTCAACGAAACAAGTCAAATTCGTTGAAATTTTCACAATATTTTTCAGATAGGCTAATTAAAAATTGCTACTATGAAAAGATAAAACATACACTTATAATTTTAACACATAAAATGGCTAAAAGGATTGATTTACTGATAAGTTGGAGTACATAATATCTTCTTTTGAAAATGCTCAATACTCGTTATGTTGTAAGGTTCTCTTAGACATAGCAAAAAAAGGAATTGGTAAGTTTATTTTGTACCCCCACCAGGATGAAGGGCTTCATCTCTCCTAATTGGTTTCCGAATTTCATGATGAAATTCCTCATAGAACAGTAATAAACTTTAAAAAAGCACCCCTGTTCTTCACAAAAGTTGCAAAAATGACCCGTTAGCAGTGTTAACATTTTTATCACTTTACTTGGTTAAAACTCTTAAAATAAAACATAGATTATTATTTATTGATCCATGTCAAAGTATATTCATTTCCAAACAAAATGATGGTATTTTGAAGACTTAAAGTGCTTTGCTTTTTAAAATATGACTATTTGGTGCTTCCGCTGTTTCAAAATGACATGTTAGGCCTCTCTTAAAAAAAAATAGTTAAAGAAATGTATAAACTTTGTTATGTACTTACGTGGTAGCTGAAAAGAAGACTGTACACCAAAAATTACGCAAATTCATCCAGTATTTATTAAATAAAAAATAAAAAAACGATTTTATCTATATGTCGCAATTTTTCAGAAAGTTATCTTCCTTGCCTGCTTCGTAAGCTGAAATGTCAACCGATATGAAAGATCGTTTTTTCTTCTTATAATTTAATAAATACTGGATGAATTTGTGTAATTTTTTTCTGTACAATCTTATTTTCAGCTAACACGTAAGTACATAACAAAGTTTACACATTTCTTTAAATATTTTAATGTAATTGTGAAACAGCAGAAGCACCGACTATTTTAGTAGAGCCCCCTTGAAATCTGCGTTTTTATGGTCGGTAGGTATGGCACAGAAGCAACTTAGCTAGTGTTTTGTAAAAGACAAAAATCATGAAAAGAATTACACAAAAAATGTTCATGTTTTTCTTTTTATTTATTTTTTACAATTTGTTAATTTTCAGATATTCCTGATCAGGAAACTATATTTCAATCTTTAAAAGAGTATTTTATATAGATTGAAAACTCTTCTTCTTTATTCCGTTTTGGTATTTAGGGTGCTGCAAGTGTTCCGGGCTCCAGGGTGCAGTTTTGCCCAAAGGGTTGGCATCAGCCACGTTGCATGCAGTTATATTGATGGGATCTTTTCTTCCAGTCTGCAACTGCACATCCATCTGATTATGGTACGATCATTATACCAAAGCTGCGTGTGGCCCGTGTCTCACTGCCATGTAACATAGCAGAGCAAAGATAAGTTAAAAACACATTGCCCCGAATCTTGAAAGAAATATGCCTAGGTGTAAGGATTGGCAGCAACTTCCTGAAACTTCTCCATGCAACACAACAGCGAGCAGTGATAGCTCATTTGCAATCACTGCCAGCATTCAACGTTGAGTGTAACAACATTGAGTGTAACACAAGATGGATTTGATATTAAGTAGAGAGCTATCTACATCCACATGAACCTCAGATTGGGCAGGCAACACTGACATCTACGACAGACATAATCCGGGTCAACTACCAGCCTTTAAGACCACTACACTTCTTGTGGTCTCATACTTTGTGCTGGAAGCTTCATTCAATGAAGACAGCAACAGACAATACAGGGAGACTTACATGTACCAGAAAAACAAATCATTAAAAGAACCTCTTCCTTCCAGGCAACTTTTTAATCTTTTATGAAATATTGTCTGAGAAAAGATGAAGTTTTTACTGCAGTTAGGTTTATTCTTCTAATAAATATTCTGGGAAATGCGACATTTCAAATCTGACTGTTGTGGCATTGATCCTCACTGAGTTGCCTACAATTAATATGCCTCTGCTTATCTTGTAAATATGAAGTGCTTTGTGGTGAAGCTAGTTGGATTATAACAGGCAATAATGCAGAAAAAAAAAAAAACAATTCAAAAGGAAGCTATTTTCTTCCCCAATTTGCCACTAATTTCTATCTTACCTTTCCAACTGGTACATTTGTTGATCCAGCAGAGACCAATATTCGAGCTAGAAACCCGTCCTCGGAAGATTCAAATCCCATGGTGGCTTTATCTGTCTCAATTTCGGCTAGGAGTTCCCCTTCACTGACTTTATCTCCTTCTTTCTTTTGCCAGTTGACAATTGTACCGGCCTCCATTGTTGGAGACAATGCAGGGAGACAGACTTTGTAATGGTCGGGGAGACCTAAATAGAGACAGAAAACAAATGCAATTTAACAAATGCAAAAATTTAAAAACAGTGAAAAAAAAAAAAAAATGAACAAGAAAACTAGAAGAAAAAAATGTAATTAAATTCATTTAACTTTTAAAACTTATCTTGCTTCTATCAATTTTGACGTTTGAGGAGAGCAGAAGTTCCTTCTATCTTGAGCTCAAACTTAGCATGCATATTATGATCAAGGCTCAAAAATTGATCACGGCTGTGGAGTCAAAACTCAAAAATTTTAAAAGGTTTGATTTCCTTGAACTTTAAAAACCTTCTTCCACTCAAAATGATTTATATATTTTTTTATATATTAAGTAGAGTAAGATTTTCATCAGATTTCAATTCTTGGAATATGCTAACGAAAGTTACATCCAACAATTTCTTGTGTTATGCATTATCGCCATCTATTGGTACTTGTTCTGAAAAAGAACAACTTTTCATTTCCAATCATTTGTTTAGTCTTCTCATCAGTTTCTGCTTTGGATTAGTGATGTTATAGACCGACTTGGAGGAGATAAACCCCTCTCAGGCACAAGTCCTCTTACTTCTAGAATCATCGGGTTCAAACATTTTGTAGGGTACACACATTTTAGTTAGACTGTTCGTAAACTTTACAGATGCTCAAATATGCAACAATCATTCACACTTATTAAGGATTAGGATTGAAATTAAAGCAAACACCAAATATTAATTAGTCATAATTTTCTTTATTATTAGATTTATAAATATTAGTTGCACATCAAAAAGCTACATAACATAATACATTTATACAACTACTAATCGAGCTACCCGGTGTTGCCCAGGTTAGAGTGTGGGATAGCATCATATTCAACAGCTAGATATCTTACTCACCGAGCTCTTCAGATATATGTTAATACTCTTAAACTAATGCTAATAAATAGATTAATTTCATTGTGTAACATGTTTGAAAATTGTCATTAGCTTCTTTAAGGGGCAGCCAGAGACGCAAAAATACTTCCATTATGTTCACATGCAAATTGTGCATGTGAATACAATTATATTGAAAGTACACTTCCTAGTATGTCTTCGTTTTTAGGGACAGACATGTACAGACAGAGAGGTGTTCTCCTTGATATATATATATATATATATATATTTATTTCATTTGAATCAAAGGGAAAACTGTTTACAGTGGAAGAGTTGTGCCCCCAGGGACCATCTTAATATTATCAAAATTTGCTGAAATTTGGGGAATAGACATCATTTTTTGTCATTTACCTATGGTTTAAATTTCATTTGAATCAAAGGGAAAACAGTTTTCGGGGGTGGGGGGAGTTGTGCCCCCCCCCCTCCAGGATCCGAGCATTGAAGTGATATATTTCTTATATAGCCTATGACCTTCACTGAGAGGTCAGTAGTCCACATGCCAATTTTCAAGCAATTCTGTCCAGCGGTTTGGGTGAATGATCGGGCGGGCACATACACAGAGTTACTATTTTATATATATAGAGCTATACACATTTAGACAACAATATACACATATTGCACAGCCATATTGTCCATTTTGCTTTATAGTAGGGAAATATAGCTACTTATGCAAGCCTCATAAAAACTCACTTTCATTAATGTCAAGCAACTTCATACTTTTAGATTATTCAATTACACGTTCATTTGTTACATTGATAACACTGGTCAACAAATTTTTCTTTTTTTTCTTTGGCAGACCATCTAGGAGTGTTTTCTGGGGTTTTGAAGGTCGCTGATTACGAATATAACATTGGTTTTGCCAGATTGGTTCTAGTTTAGAAGATACCGATAGCCCCAAATAAGCCTAAACTGCTAAAATTCTCCCTGAAATACTTCAATATAGAAGCAGTAAATAATAATTTTCTGATATTATTGAATCATTATAATGATTATGTATATATTGAAGTATTTCAAGGAGAATTTTTATATAATTATTTATATAGGGAGAATTTTTATATAATTATATACTGTAATTACTTAATAACATGTTCCATAAATATAGTTGCAGTATAAATTAAACAGTAATTAAGAATTTTCTTTTTAATTCCACAGTTGAAAATGAGTTCCAGAGAGAAAATGAGTTCTTCTAGAAGATGTTGCAGATATGAACCGGATGTCTTTTGTTACATCTGTGGACAGTATATGATGGCACAACAAAAGAGGAATATTACAGACTTTGTCAAGAGGGCGTACAAAGCATACTTCGATATGATACTTGGTGACCAAGACAAGTCTTGGGCCCCACATATGGTGTGCAAAACCTGTGTAGAAAGTCTCCGCGGTTGGACCAACGGTAAGCTGTGTGGAGAGAGCCCAACAATCATTTTGATGACTGCTACTTCTGTCTCAATGACATGACGGGGTTTAACAAGCACAAGAAAGCAAATTGGCAGTATCCGAGCCTGGATTCTGCTATCCGTCCTGTTGCGCACTCTGAGGATCTACCTGTGCCTGTTTTCACCAGTTTGCCTGAAATCGATGAAACCGAAGAGATTCCAGCTGATCTTTCAATATCAAGTGATGATAGCTGTAGTGACTATGAAGAACCCTCAAATGGCCCTCAGCTTTTCAATCAATCTGAACTTAATGACCTAGTGCGAGACCTTTGTTTGTCGAAGGAGCAGTCTGAAGTTCTTGCATCACGACTCCAAGAGAAAAACATTCTTGATTCTGGCACAAAAGTAACATACTATAGGACAAGGGAAGGCAGCTTGCTTCGTTTCTTTTCTAAAGAAGACGACCTGGTCTTTTGTAATGACGTTTCTGCACTTCTTAACTGCATGGGGATCTCATCATATGACCCAGCAGATTGGCGTATCTTCATAGATAGCTCGAAAGCAAGTCTAAAAATTGTACTTTTGCACAATGGCAATAAGTTTGCTCCTGTACCAATTGGCCATTCTACCAAGATGAAAGAAGAGTATGATGCTATCAAATTTGTTCTTGAAAAGCTGAATTACAACACTCATAAATGGCTGATTTGTGTGGACTTGAAAATGGTGAATTTTCTGCTTGGTCAGCAAAGTGGGTACACAAAGTATCCCTGCTTTCTTTGTTTGTGGGATAGCAGAGCAAGAATCCAGCACTGGAGAAGGGAGAACTGGCCAGAACGAGAAAGTCTCGAAGTCGGCACAGCCAACGTCATCAATGAGCCTTTGGTACCCAGGGATAGAATCATCTTCCCTCCATTGCACATAAAACTAGGGCTCATGAAGCAGTTTGTTAAGGCGTTGAACAAGGATGGGGATTGCTTCAAGTACATATGCAGGCAATTTCCAGGTCTTTCCATCGAAAAAGCTAAAGGTGGCATCTTCGATGGACCTCAGATTCGAACGCTCATGAGGGATTCTGACTTCACTAATCATATGAACATGGTTGAGTTAAATGCTTGGGTGTCCTTCACAGATGTAGTGACAAACTTTTTGGGAAATCACAAAGCTGACAATTACAAGCAATTGGTCCGTAAGATGCTTACTGCATACGGAAAACTAGGGGCAAATATGAGCATTAAAGTTCATTTCTTGTTTAGCCACCTCGACAGATTTCCTGGTAATCTTGGTGATTACAGTGAGGAGCAGGGAGAGAGATTCCATCAAGACATCAAAACAATGGAAGAGAGGTATCAAGGCAAATGGGATGAGCACATGATGGCAGACTACTGCTGGAACCTTTTGAGAGACTGCCCAAAAGTTGCTCACAAGCGAAAATCGTATAAACGTCAATTTTAGTTTTGTGAATAAAATATTGTTTTGTGTGTTCATTGTAACTAAGAATCTAGTGTATAATGCTTTGCATTAATTTATGATATATAACTGATTATGTAAATGTTTTTTTTCACTTGGAGAATTAAAATTCAGCAAATTTTTAGCAAATTTTTTGTATATCCTCGAAATCTATGAAAAGTGTTCAGTTATAGGATAAATGAAATGATGTTATATCTAACTTAACTTGTTAGATTGAGATTTTACACTGTCTTTGTGGTTTAAGATCATCATAAAAATCAATATCTGACATTTATGCACTATTTAGCCGTTTTTTGTACGTTTAGCTATGGTCGCGAATGGGTGATTTCAGACAAACGACCCCCCTGTGATAACTCAAAAACTAGAGCCAATTTGAAAAAACTAATGTCAGATTCGGATTCAGCGCCCTTGAAAACCCCAGAAACCAGTCTTACTTTGCCTGCCAAAAATATTGTGTTGACCAGTGTAATAGATAAACAGTTATTCTTCTGAATATCTTAACATTTCTTTACTATTTTAATGTGTATTGACGTTTTATCAACTATGAATCTGCTGATACTACTACCAGCAGCAATATTAAAAATTAATAGTAAAAATAATACTAATAATAGTAAATTTTATTTTTGAAACATAATATTTATCCTTTGGTAACAAAAAAAAAAAACAATTAGATTATTTTCAATTTTTTCTTTTTTATGCATAAGCAAAATTTTATTTTCATTATATCTAAAAACTTTTAATGTGGCCATATAAACATTACAAATGATACCAAAATTAGCCATCAAATTATGACTGTTCAAAGTTTGTTGAAAATTAGAAATTTTTCTGTCTTTTCTGCTATTCATCCAGTAGCCAATTTTTCAGTGTATAACTAAAAATGCAGGCTTTGAAAAAGTAAAAAATCCTTACAAATATGTAATCTTGTAGTAAATGAAAATTGATCATAATGGAAGCATAATTATTATATCAAGCCAGCCTACAAATTGGGCAAAATCCAAGGCGATCCATAATACAGGCCTGGCAAACATGTTAAGACCAAAATTACTACTACATAATAATTACTGAGAAAAGTTTTAGTAAGAAATTTATTAGTAATGTCCAGTAATTAGCAAGTATACATATTATTAGGAAGCAGCTTACAATAATTGATTTATTTCCATCAAATCAAATGTAAAAAGTACAAAAATATAAAAACTAAATTCACAAAAAAAAAAATCACTTTATTCACCATGAATTAGACACATTTTTTATATTTCAAGAATCATGAGTCAATTTGTTTATATTGACTACTTGATTATATAAAATATAATGACATGATATAATCAGAAAACAAATTAAACATTCAACAAAATCAAATACTTTATGAACAAAATAATATTTGGAGAAACAATTTTGATAAGTTTTACAAAATTTGTTGTTTGTTATACAATTTGGTTTTTACTGAAGATGAAGAAAATGCTTATTTCTTCATGATATTTTGCAGTGTAGACTGGATCAAATAAATCTTCATTTGGACATATGGCTCTTGCCCCTTTTGATAGGTGTTCATAAGGTCTTATATTATCATGCCCTAGCAAAAAATGAAAAGCTAATCCCAATGGTACTATTAAACCTAATTTTTCTTTGTAACTTGTAAATGCTAGAATGCGGTGGCCGAGAATCAATCGTACCAGGGAAACAAAAGTCTTGATCACACGTTCATGTTACTAAATATTAGTTTTTGAGTACTAATTCTGAAACTAGTAGTGACTCAAAACTGTACTTGATGCAAGTATACTGGTTGTGTATCCCTGTCTCAACCAAAGCGATTGGACCCCCCCCCCCCTCCTCCCCTAACAGAACGTTGGTGGAGCATAGAACCGGTGAATAATTCTACCGTCTTTTTTAAACCCAAGTGAAACGCTCTTTAGCCTTGGTAGGCATTTACCTAGATACAGTGTCTCAGTAAAAGCACTGGTCCCCATCACCTCACTTAGTAGACATTAGGAAGAGCATCCAACCTATAACAATCTTGCTTCAAATAAGGAAATGACTTCTAAAGAAACTCGGTTATATTTCAGGCTATGTAGTTGAAATATTGGAAGCTTGCATACAAGGTCTGGTGAGATTGTTGAGTTTTTTGAAAGATGTATTGACCTGTGTTATTTCCAAGAAACTCTTGTTTGTTTTGTTTTACGGCATTTCAACCTTTTTCAGGTTATTTAATGCCGAATCAATTGTTTGTTTTTTTTTAAAGTTCTTTGCAAAGATTTTTTTTTTAAATATTAAGACAAAAAATAAATAAATATTTTGAAAACATTCGTTCAACGTTTTTTTACTTTTCTTTTTTTTTTTTTACAGCATATCATTTTTTCAGTTAATTTAATACCAAATCAAGCTTGATTTATATGTCTTTAGATAATTATATTTTTTTATATAGATCAACAGCTTTTAAAAAGTTCATTATTGTCTCTACTTTATTTTTTTTAAACAGTTCCTTCATTGTACCTGCTTTGTAGAACGTAAGAAACTCTTTGTAGAGGTAAATCTGCTAGAATGATTGTGGAAAAGAATGCAAAATTGGATTGGAAACGAAAAGGGAACATGTGTTTTGGTATTTTTATTGCAGAGAGATGAGTAGATCATAAAGTGATTGAAATTAATCATGTGAGTGAGTGAATCATACTGATGAAGTCGATGGGTGGTGAGAAAATATTCACAGCTATCTCTGTTTTATGCACCACAATGTGGCTTGAGTGAAGCTACAAAAGATGAGTTTTATGAAAGGCAGTAACAGGTAAGTTTGATGATAAGGAAGTACTTTCTGTGGAACGATATTTGAATGGTCATGTTAGAAAGACCTCTAATTATTTTGAGGGTGTGCATGGAGGAAATAGAGATGGTGATAGGAATACAGAAAGAGAAATTTTTGTAGAATTTTTGTCTTGCAATGGACATATTGGGTTGCTAACAACTTTTTTTAGAAAAAAAGGAAAGCCATCTTGTTACGTATGAATCTGGTAATACAAAGATTCAAGTAGATTGTTCGTTGGTTAGTGAAGTGACCGTGTCGGTTATTGAATGATGCTTAAGTAGATGTACATTTAAATATGTGAACGCAAGTTAATAAACAAAAATGTCAAAGAATTTGAATGAGAAAACTTAGTATGGTCAAAGATTAATTATTTATTTACTTTTTACAATTGAAAGAAGAGGATTTACTGATTAATTGAACATTGATTGTAGGAGCTGAAAAAGTTACGTCTTCACAAAATGTCTGCCTATTAGAAGCCAAAGGGGACGTTACTCTCCAAGGGAAGCAACTCTGACAAGTTATCTCCCTTTAATATGTCCATTCTGAATGTCTCATTTTCTAGCTAAAATGTTTCTAGCTAACAGTTAGGAAAAGGGAGAGAAATACCAGGTGAAGAAATCATGACACAGCACAAACTAGTTATTTGCAATTTCTTGCTGAAGAAAACTCATGGAGGTAAAGAGAAAGTTTATCCCCAGGATAAAGATGAGTTTAGAGACCAAGTGATGGAGCGTTCAGCTACCAGATCCACTAGAGGAAGAATAGCAGAAGATGCTGACGGATACACTGTCTGAGGTAACAGACCAGACTTGTGGGTGGACGGAAAGGGCCCCAAGGCATAGGGTAACATGGTAGTGGAATGAGGAAGTTGAGAAGTGTATCAAGGAAAAGCGGAAATGAAGGAGTCGGTGGATAAATGGTTTAGTGAATAAGGATGTGTATTTGAAGGCAAAGAGGGAAGCAAGAAGAGCAATATACAAAGTCAGGAAAGAGGCTGAGAAAGTCAGATTTCCAGATATACTACAAAGGGATGACAAAGACAAATATGGATATTGGAGAAAAGTGCACTCAAAATGACAATGGAGTGTTAGCAACAAATGAACAGGACAAGAGAGATGCTTGGAAATGCCACGATGAGAAATTGTTGAATACCGAGTTTGCATAGAACCGTGAAAATCTAGAAGTTGCTCAAGTAGTATCTTGTCCAACTATAAGAATTGAGAAAGAAATGGTATGGGAAGCTGTGAGTAAGATGAAGAAGCATAAGGCTGGAGAACCCTCAGGCGTTGTTGCAGAAATGTTAAAAGCTGCAGGTGAAACGGACATCGAGATGATCACAGACTTGACAAATCAGATCATAAAAGAAGTTATCTTGAAAGACTGGGAAGTTAGCACAATTGTGAATTGTTACAAGGGAAAAGGAGAAGCACTAGAGAGAGGTAATCACAGAGGTTTAAAGTTGATAGATCAGGTCCTGAAAGTTACTGTAAAAATAATTGAGCAGAAATAAGAAGTCAGATAAGTATAGACAAAATGTAGTTTGGTTTTATCTTTGAGCAAAGTACCACATTTATCCTGAGACAAATGCAAGAGAAATATCTTGATAAGAACCTGTATTATGCTTTTGCTAATTTGGAGAAAGCTTTTGATAGACTGTCAAGAGAGGTTGTCTGATGGGCTTTGTGTAAACTATGAGCAAATGAGTGGTCGGTGAAGATTGTCCAAGCAATGTACAGAAGTGCTCAGAGTCATATTAGAATAAACAGCACATTTAGCGATAGCTTTAATGTTTAAATAGGAGTACATCAGGGTTCTGTACTAAGTCAATTGCTTTTCATTTGTGTCTTAGAAGTATTGCCCAGGGAGTTCTGTATGGGTTGTCAAGAAGAGATGTTGTATGCTGATGATTTAGTACTTGCATGTGAAACAATGGATGCCCTACATATTAAGTTAAAGACTTGGGGGAATGCTATGGAAAGTAAAGGTCTGAGAGTGAATGTTACCATAACCAAAGTGATGCTCAGTTGTTGTAATTTTGGAAAGTTCCCCTGCTCAGTTTGTGGCATAAAAATTAAATATTTTTAGGCAATGAACTTGGGAAGGAAAGAAGAAAAGAAATGCTACGTGTCTTTTATAGGCATGTGGTATTCTGGAATCGCTCTCCTCATTGTTAAAAGGTGCCAAAGAGGGGAGAATCAGAGTTAGTTCTACTCGGTAAATAAGCCGCAACAGATTATTTTTTATTTTTTTTATTTGATTTAACTTTGTGTTGGACTTGACAAAATATTTATTTGTTCTGTTTTGACTGAAAAAAAAAAACCTTACTAACTTGGATATTTTTTCTTCAGACTCTTTCTACAAATGTTAGATTTGACAAAAAATGATGTCTTCTTTTTTACTTAAAAAAAAAAAGAATTAAAAAAATAAAAACTTGGATAGGTTTTCATTGGACTCTTTTACAAACTTAAAATTTTGTTGAACTTGACAAAAGTGTTCATTTGACTTGAAAAAAAACAAAAAAAACGATACTAATTTTGATATTTTTTTTTTTATTTGACTTTTGTGTGCTGGCCTTGACAAAATTTTTTTTTTTGATTTTGTTTGAAAAAGACTTGTTCATCCTCATGTCTGAAGAGGTTAAGATCCATGAATGGTTGTTTCGGCAACAAACTGGGTTTAAATTAAAGGTACGCAGAGAGATAGAGGGTTTAAAAGCTTTACATAACCTAAAAAGAGGTGTGTTCATGGAACACCGAGAGAATATTAAAAGGTGGCTATGTTGTCTCGATCAATTCGACAAAGAGATCATAACAGCTTGTCTAGAGAACTCCAGAAGTTGAGAGGAGAGAAGAACCAAGACAAAGCTCGACTGAGTTCAGGACTTTTGTATATCAGGACCTTTCACTCATTGATAAGCAGTTTCAAGATGTCTCCGACGACAGAAAATTGGCAGAGGCTTCAAATCCCAACTATCTCATCTCATCTGCCTCTTTTGAAACCTTTGATGAATGCCCCTACATTTAGTGGGAGAGCTACCAAAGATAAATTTTCTTTTAAAAGTTTTTTGGCTAATTTTGAAAATTATGCAGCCTGTGTCAGATCGAATGTAGCCAAATTCAAGTACCTCATAAGCTGTTTGACACATTATGCACACCAACATCATCCAACATCTGTCAATTTATGAAGTTGCATTAACCTTACTCGATGAGGGTTTCATAAACTGAAACAGATTTTAGAATATAAGCCGTCTCGTGATCAAAAATTTGAAAGAGTTAAAATATTCCTAACGAGAATAAAAACGAACTTATTGGAATTAAAGAACAATTTCTTGTTGGATTTTCTCAAAGAAAGTACAGTTGGGTACGTTTTAACTTTGTATTCTCAAAACTACCTGTAGAATTGCAAAGAGAACTTATACAGCTTACCTACACTGAACAAAATTCTACAAAGTTATGAAGACATTATTAAAACGCTGGTGAAACTAAGGGTCGAACATGTACGCTAAGGTCCCTATAGAACTTGTAATTATACACCCTCAAAACCTGGATAGAAAAAATAGTCACCCGCTTTGAAAGACTTCTAAACCTGGTCAAGGAAATGACCTGTAAAGCATTGTGTCTTTTGCATGGCAGATGGATGCTGGAAGGATGATTGCTCGAGGTATGTTACTTACAAGGACAGAAGGAGACGATGTTTGGCGCTTCAATTATGCCTCCTTTGTGCAAGTTGTTGATTGTCCACAGAAACGGAGAAGGATTTTCTTCACCTTGTATATACTGTTTTTCTCATGGCCACCACAACTCCTTATGTCGAGATACTTTATCAAACAAATCTGTCGTTAACATGTGCATCAATACAGGTGTGGTGGATCAGCCATACATTTTGCCAATTTATAGTGTATTACTGAAAAGAGGGAAACGATGCGGTAAGCGTAACTATTTTTCTAATAATATTTTGGAATCTCTCCACTCGAATCCTCTTGTGGTTACTGCCATTGAATATGCTATCAGTACATAGCTGGGTACGCAACAAAAAAGTTGAGGGAAATGGTGTTAGAAGTTGAACTGGTTCCTGGTAACAGGAGACATCTTCCTGTGTTAATGGACAATTTATTTAACATGAAACTGGAATTCTCGAGCTTCAGTCATTGATAACCTAGAGCAGGGGTTCTCAACCCGGGGTTCACAAACCCCCAGGGGTTCACAACAAGATTTCTAGGGGTACTTAGATGGCTGATGAAAGAGGTATTTTAAATAGTAATAATTGCGGATTATGAAATTCAGTGCCTGATGTTCATAAAGTTGCTTTCATTATTGGTTTAGAAAAAAACACATCAATATCTAAAAAAAAAAGTAAGTGCATTATGTTAATAATAAAAAATTAAATGACCAAAGAAACGTTAGTGATTCGAACAAGCACTCTTCAGAGTGTGTTATCGAGCACGCAAACATATATGTAACGGAGCACTGAAATGTTTTCTAAGATATGATATATATATATATATATATATATATCCTTTGCAGAATTATTGTAGTATAATGAGTTAGTCAATAAATTGCATGTTCATTGTCACATTATTGGGGGTTCGGGAAGATGGTTTTATAACTCAGGGGGTACTTAATGGGAAAAAGGTTGAGAACTCCTAACTTAGAAGAACACGGCTATTCTATTGCCACTGATGTAGAAAGTGATTAATATCAAATGTCCTCATGGTTAGGGTTAGGGTCTTCATGGTTCTGCTTGGGAAACCACAAAGAGTATTATTCCCTTTGGAAACAGCATTCACTTTTTGTATCCTTCACCAGGTTGTTGTCCAGGTGGAATCTTCAATGTCAAACACTGCGGACTATAAAACAATGATTCCATAAATGGCTTCCTGTTCTTCTTCGCTGGTGAATTTTGCTACCATCTGCATGAAGTATGTTTTTGTGAGAGTCTGTGATGGCGGTCTGAAAGTAGCATTTTTTGTTAGGTGTTGAAAATAGTCATACATTTCTTGAAACACGCTCGAGTGAATCAGGTGAAAAGAGTGGTGAGTTTAGTAGCCTGTGATGAATGTGGTTACTTTCTTCTCTCGCCAATGATATAGAGGGAAAAAAAAAATCAAGTCTATATATATATATATAGATGAAAATTAGTTAAATTTTTTCTACTGAAAAATAACACATTCTAAATTTAATATGAGAATAAAAAAGAAACCCACTTCGATTTCACATGATACCAATGAGTAAACAAAAGGAATTAGTGTTGATGGCATTACCTGAACTGTACCTGCGACACAACTGCCCTTGTGCCAATTGGAAGATGGTGGGAGATAAATTCCCCGAAGAACTTTTCTTTAAACATCTGGGAAGAAAAAAAACAAAAAAACTTTCACTTTAACAAAGTAAAAAAAATTCACTTTAACACATTGACAAAAAAAAAAACTTCAACCTTAACACATTGACAAAAACCAAACATAAACACGGTTTTCTATCATTAAAAAAAATAAATACAAAAAAAACATCAAGAGTTGCCTCCTCCTCCCTTTGTTAAGTTCAGTAGATTTCCGAGTAGTTAATCGTCTTTAATCCAAAGTATTTTTTTCATTGCATATCAAGTTATTTAATACTGAAGCCATTCATTTTAGTAAATGGTTTTTAAGTTCTTAATATTTTTTTCATGGTGGAAATTTCTGAGTTATTCTTTCATGCAATAATTTTTTCATGGGTATGTCTTTAATTAAATTATGCCGAGTGAATACAACAATTCTATGTATATACAGTTATTTATTACATTATGGCTGATGGTTCCATGTCAAATTTGTGGGTGCAACATTTCATGTTGTAAATTCCGAGGGACCAATAATGCTAGGACTCCAAACATCACGAGAGTTGGGTCTAGTAACCATCAATAGAGTCTGACACTCCCGCCACAGATAACCAAAGATTGAGACCTCTTCACGACAAGAAACCAATTCCAATGCCAAGATCGAGTCTGAAAGGAGATCTTCAAACAGGGGACAACATAATTTGGGAATTTCCAGACATATTTGATTCCATTGTTTGTTTGCCTGGTGAATACACCATTCATATAGACCCGACAATACCGCCAGTCGTGCAACCGCCTCGACGAATACCAATATCCATTAAAAAAAATTCAAAGCAGAGCTAGACCCCCTTGTAAACCAAGGCATCATATCTCCAATGACAGAACCCACACCATGGGTTATTTCATTTGTATGTATGATTAAGTCTAATCGTTCAGTCAGACTATGCGTAGACCCTAGAGACTTAGACGAAGCAGTTCTTAGACCATATTATGTCACCCCAACATTTGAAGACATTACATCTCAATTGCATGGTGCGAGATGGTTCACAATTGTTGATATTAAATCAGGATACTGGCATTTGAACTTTAATAAAGAATCTAGGAGGCTCACAACATTCATAACCCCCAGGACAAATTTCAGCGAGCTATGGCAGACCACTTTTGGGGACATAAAAAATGTTGTTTACATATGTGACGATATGATCGTCTATGGTTTCAAAGATTGTAGTGATCATGACGAAGCACTCAAACAACTACGACTCAGAGCAAGGGAAAGAAACTTCAAATTCAACCCTGAGAAGTTTGTGGTGAAGGAATCTGAGATACCTTTCTTCGGTCACATCTCAAAGGATGGTATAATACCATACCCTAAAAATGTAGTCAATTGTGCAAGTGCAACCTTCTGAGGACACAAAGCAATTAACCAGCTTTCTGGGACGGATTAATTATTTAAATAAATTTACACCAAGCCTCGCAACTTTAACTAAACCTTTTTGCGACTTGTTATCTAAAGACAATGACCTCACATGGTCATCTCAACAACAGACAGCATCTGAAGAAGTCAAAGAAAAGATTCAGAGAACAACAGTACTCAGGTATTTTGACCCGAAAGAACCGATTGTGATCCAAGTTGACGCATCAACTGCAGGTAGTGGTGCAGCTCTTCTTCAAAACGAGATGCCAGTCGCTTTCGCAAGCAAGAAACTATCAGATCCAGAAACTTGATATTCAAATATAGAAAGGGAAATGTTAGCAATCGTCTTCGGTCTGGAAAGATTTCACCATTATGCATGGGGTCACAAGGTAGCGATACAAACAGATCAAAAGCCTTTAGAGTCCATAGCATTAAAGAACACAACACAATCCCCCCCCCAGACGAGTACCCCAAGACTTGCAAGAATGTTGCTGAAAATCTTTTGCCACACATTTATTTTATATTGTAAATAAAAACTTTGTGTTTTATATTTTTAACTGTAAAAAAAGAAAATCAAAAATGTGTTAACCTAAACAAGATGACTGTTTTAATTTAATTTTGAAAAAAAAATACTGTTGATTTTCACAAACTTTAATTTTTTCGATAAATGTTCTATTAATTAATTGAATTTGAATTAGTTCTTATTTATTTATTCTCGATTTAATTTCGAAAATACAAAATTTATATTCAGGGCATTCACATCCATTTTCGGAGAAATTATGGACTAAAAATGTACTAAAAGTGAAAAAAGAGGGTTATCTGCCCCTTACACTATTGTAGCTTTTCTGAAATGAAAACAAATAAATTTGCACGCCCTTAAACTGCAGAAGTGCCCCAAAAAGATTAAAATTAAACTAACTTAAACTCCATTTTTAAATGGTAAAACATTTCTCAAAAAACGTGGGCGTAAATAATGTAATGTACAAAATATAATTTTAAAACAGGTAAATTATTTTCAGATTGAAAATAATTTATTAGAATTTTACGAGTTAAGAATGGGTTTCTAAATAATAACGTTATTATTTATTAACATTTATTAAAAACAAATTACAATGTTCTTATTTCCTAACAAGGGGAGGGGAGCTTTGTTAACTATTCGGTACTTTCACCTAAAAATTTAATAAACAAAAGATACCTTAAAAATTGAATTTAACTTGCAAATTCTATTTAAAAGAACATTGTAATTTGTTTTTAATCAATGTTAATAAATAATTACGTTATTATTTAGAAACCCATTCTTAACATGGAGAGGGGAGCTTTGTTAACTATTCTGTACTCTTTATTTTTGTGGAGGTAAGTGCCGAGAACAAAAAATGCTGCCGATTTTAAGATAAATATTTTTATGAATAAGTAAAACGAGGACCCATGCTAACTTTGACTTCATCGTTAGGGTTATCGTGGGTCATAATCTGTGAAAGTACTGAAAATTGATTTGCCATTTTTATAAAATCTGATTTCTTTTTATCCGGCGTTCAATTATAGAATAGGGACCGTTGGAATAGCTTGTCCATTTCACTCAAATGTTGGATAGATTCTGGTTCTGAAATTACACTTTGTCTTGAAATAAAATTCTAATTTACTTTAAAAGTAATACTTTTTAACATAAGTAAATTTGAAATTGTATTCTAAATACCCATCATGACCAGTTTCTTTTCTTAGATAATTTGGTTCTTTGTTACATTAGGACCCGCGCTAACTTTGACCCCGTCGTTAGGGTTAGAGTCAAAGTGGGGGTTAGGGTCATGGTCAAAGTGAGCACGGGTCCTAATGTGACAAAGTACCGATACTTTGCTATTAAACTATATTATAGTATGTTTATATTTTAATTCCTTTATTTTATATTCATTAAATTCCGTGAAAACTTTTGTTTTATCAGAATTATATAATTTGGATCTCTCGTCTTGATTTAACGTTTCGGTCGATGTCAAGGTCGACCGAAACGGTGTGAAAATAAGACGGAGAATAGTAATCTGAATCGTTCAAATAATATAACTTGTTTGTTTGTTTTTCTTTTTGTAAAAGTTCAAAGTTTGTTTTTTGTGTGTAATAACATTTTTTTAAAGTAGAAATATTTCGAAAACGAAAACAAACATGCCTGCCAGCGATTGAATTAAAATTACATCTTATAAAAGTAAATTAGAATTTTATTTCAGAATAAGAAAAGCAACCAATTTTATATAAGATGTTGTCGAAAACTAAACGACATAGACGAGATATCCTGAAAATCATTTTTTTTTTTTTAATTTTCGGTGCTTTATAAAAATTGGACGCTAACTTTGACCCCGTCGTTAGGGTTAGGATCAAAGTAGGGATTAGGGTTAGCAGTAGGGTTAGGGTTAGGGGCATGGTCAAAGTTAGCACGGGTCCCAATGTAAAAAAGTACAAAACTTTCTTATCTTGTCATTTTTGCTAGGGATGGGGCATCCTACCAGATGCCAGACATTCAGCCGAGAGATGTTTGTAAGATTCTAACCGTCCCTTAAAGCGCAATTGTTTGTATCTCACTTGCACTTTGTTCACCGGGTATATTCTCTAGGTAGTTTTTTGAAATTCTTTTTCATTAGTCCCGTTGCTCCTATAATTACAGGAATGATGGAGATCTTCCTAAGATTCCAATTTCTTTTCATGTCGTACATAAGACCTTGGCATTTCGTAATCTTTTTCCCTTTCAGCTCTGTTTAAGCCAACATCATTAGGGACACTGACTTCAACTAGGGTTGCTACTTTCTCCCTTTTTCCCCATATAACTGTCAGGTTTAATCTCGAAAATACAATTTAACGTGAAAATTAAAACTGAGCGTTGAGGAAATACGGAAATAACTTATTTTAGGAAAGTAAAATAAAAGAAAGCCAAATCAAAGATCTAATAATGAAATAGGGAATATTTTTAATGGATAAAATTAAAATAAGGGGGGGGGCATAAATAATAAATGTTGATTATTTTTTTTCATACTAACCTTGAGAAACCGGGGGAATTGTTGGATTGGAAAGTTGATAGGCATAAACAACGAACGGTTTGTTGCTGGTGTCCACTTGTCCGGTTCTGAAGGAGAAAGGCCCTGGCTGTAAGGACTGACCGAAACCTCATCATTATTATTGTCCAAAAAGGGGTTAGACACCAGTTCTTGTTTCAGGGACCAGAAACGGAAAAATCTCCCGAGAGATTCTACTCTCTCTCAGGTTTTTTTTTTCGACTTTCTCTCTCTTCGTCCCCGAAATACACAGCAGTGAAGGTCAGAGCTCTCTCTCTCTCTCTCACCTCTATTCCTTGTAAATTAAAAAAAGAAAGCCTAACTCTGTTTAACTATTATCAAACATTCACACTAAAATAAATTAAATTAAAATAAACAGGAATAAATAATTAACAAAGATATTTAAAATAAACATTTCTCGATGTTTCTGGACAGAATACGAAACTACCACTGCATAATGATTGACAACTGTCAACATTTTAATGTAGTTAAGTTATCCATTCTTATCAAAACACCCACGTAATTATTGTATCGTCGTCTTAAATGTTATTTATTATTATGTTGAAAATATTAAGACATCATAAGATGATTAAACGACAAATATTTTTTTTTTGGGGGGGGGGGTAAATTGCTACAAAACTACTATCTACTTTTAAAAGTTGCCCAATTAGTTACCAAGGTAACACAAAATGGCGATTATAAACAAAAAGTTCCTTTTCAAATGTAAGTGTAAGTTTACTCACTTAAGATTTGAATTTAATTGATTTTTTATTTATTTATTATTATTTATTTTTTTTGGATAAAGCATATATCTCCAGTATCTATCTCGTTACGCCAACGGCCGAGGAGGGGCGGGGTTATTACCTGTTGTCTGGGGCGCCTATAGGTAGGAAGCAGGACATTTGGTACTGTTCTAGATGACGCGCCTAATTTCCGTGACTTCGCGTCGACAACGATCGGGCAGGTCGCAACAGCGTCCGAGAGTTGCCAAAACAAAAACGCCAAGCGGTAATGAAAGGCTTGCAGGCGATAATATAAGACGAATAAAAAAAAAAAAATACATAGATAAAAAGATAAAAACCGAACAAACTGTAGGATGGGGGGGGGGATCAAATGAACCATTTTCAATCAAATGTGTAGAAAGACATTTGGGGGGGGGTTGTCAATGTTTTCTTTTTCATTTGTTTCGCTGTTTTTCTTTTTCTTAAAGAAAGAAAGAAAAATGGGTTAGGAGTTAGGGTTAGGGATCCCGTTCTTAGCGATAGCCAAGCCCTGCATTCAAAGTGCCAAGTTCTAACTAGAAGACTGGCAGACGCTAATATAAGACGAATAAATTCAAAGAAAAAATACATAGATTAAAATCATTTTTTTTGTGTGAAGGGGGTGGTTAAAATTTTGTCAATGTTTTTATAAGATAAAAGAAAGAAAAAATGATATTATTCCGTTAGCGCTCAGGCGCTTCTGCAACATGCTCGATCGTTGTCAATGTGAAGTCACGGAAATTAGGCGTGTCCTCTGGAACAGTACCTTACATTTTATTTGTGTACTGAACAGGACCTAATCGGCATAAGCAACATAGGATCGCCTGTGTCGTGCATAACGGCTACACTACCTGTGATCAAAGTAGGACATTTTTCACACCGACCCACTTCGAACCGGCTGAAGGTATAAGATAATGCTAAGCGTCCGGTGATAGGGCAAAAGGCCACCTAAATAATGCAATGCTTGTTTACAGTAGGGCCAAAGAAAAAAAATTATCTTTAATTTTAAGAGAGTCAAATAAGAGGAAATAACTCTAATTTTCAACTATGCTACGTAAAGGGATAATTTAGGAATAAATCAATCACAACGCATTCGGCACAAATGAAAAATAAAATGATTTATTAAAATAAATTAATTATCACAGAAGAAGGAGTAAAAAAATAGAAAATTACGTAAATGGAGATGGAAAAAATATGAAACAAGGGAAATAAAGTTTTTGAAATAAATGACATCTTTACACTGGATAAAATTCAGCAATTTGTTTGAAAATAGTTCCCAGTGCAGTGTCCTTTCGGACTTTTTGTTTCCACATGAATCCAGCTAGGTACGATTCCACCATTTGCGTGTGGATGCCACATTCAACTTTGTTGCTTTTCTTTGCATCATTCCACATTCGTTCGACATGGTTAGTTATGACACCTGTTTTTGGTTTTTTGTTATTTTAAACATAGTTCACCCCAAACAAGGCGGGCCGCCACTGTAGATGTAAGGGGCTACTGGGAAAAAGGGTGAGAGTTTTTTTTTGGGGGGGGGGAGTCAACCTAAATTGGGAGCTACGCAGCGAGATGTCTGTTTACATTAGTTTAACATTTCTGCATGTCAGTAGCGTCAGGAAAACAGGGAGCAGGGAGGGAGTTCCAGAGTCCAGCAGCACGAGGAAAGAAGCTTTTGGAGTAGAAAGCTCTTCGGCATCTGGGGACCTCCACAGTGAATGGATGGGATTTGGCAGATTGTTGGGTTGGTCTAGTGAATTTACGTCTTGGGGGTAGCAAGTGAATTTACGTCATCCAGAGCAGCAAACTCATCAGAGCACAATCCATTGAAGTACTTGTAAAACAAGCACAAGGAAGCAACATAGCGGCGATGAGACAGGAGCTGGAGCTTGGTAGATAGTGAGGGACCTATCAAGTTGACAACTCTTTTTTCGACCTTGTCTAAGAGAGAGAGATTAGTGGATGATGCCCCAGCCCAGATGTGGCAGCAATACTCCATGCATGGGTGGATGGTGGCTTTGTAGAGATACAGGATAATGTCAGGTGTGAGGAGTTTACTAACATGGTAGAGGGAGCCCACCTTCTTTGCTGCAGCCTTGGCAATGTCTTCAATGTATTTGTTCTAATTCATGTTACCTGTGAAGGTTAGGCCGAGGAGTTTGAATGTTGAACTCTCAGGTAGGGTGTTATTTGCCATGAAAATCAGTGGTTGGAGAAGTTTCTTGTAGTTATTGAAGAAAAAGAGCTTTGTCTTTGCGGCATTAAAAGTTACCAACCATTTATGACCCCAATCCACTACAGCCTGGAGCTAAGGATTCAGCCACTGCCTTGGATATGATTGCGTCCGTTTTGTCCACATAACGAAAGTAAAGCGTGGTGTCGTCAGCAAATTAACCAATCTCAAACTCAATGTCATCAGGGAGATCGTTTATGAAGATCAGAAACAATAAAAGTCCAACGATAGATCCCTGGGGTACACCAGCATTTATGTCATGTTGCTTAGATAAACGGCCATCAGGGACAACCTGGATCTTTCTTTTGGTTAGGAAGGCTCTAATTATATTAAAGAATTGCCCAGTAATACTGTATGAGCGTATTTTCAGGAGAAGCCCTTTATGCCATACATTGTCAAACGCCTTGGATATATCAAGCGCTACTGCCTTAGCTTCACCTGCCTTGTCGAGTGTATGATACATGCGTTCAGAGATGACCGTTAGGATGTCTGCAGTAGATCGTGCTTGTCCAAATCCATACTGGCGGTCAGAAAGAAGTTTAGTATTAACTAAGTGGATCAACAAAATTGTATTTGTGATTCACACGCAAATGATGGAATAAACCCATCCGTTGTTTTTAATGTTGGCACAAGTCGCATGTCATGGCCACAGATGCAGGTTTCTGCACTTGAAATTAATCTGTGCGCTTGCAAGAAGTCTATTAGTTTGCCATTATCTATGGTTAAATATAAAATATCTTGCAAGTTTAGAGTGTTAAAATACATTTTCAGATAAAGCGTGGTTCAAACTTGAAACTAGAGTTATCTCCCCCTTATTTGACTCACCTAAAATTAAAGATAACTTTTTTTTTCTTCGGTCCTACGGTAAACAAGCCACAGTTTATGGAGAAAAGTCAAAGTTTATGAACGCCCACGGAAAATCCCACCAAAGTAAAAAAAATTAATTAATTTTTAAAAATCTTGGCAATTGGTAACGATTACCAACAGGGAGTAAAAAAAAATAACTGTAGCCCAAAGCAAGAAAAATTACTTTTCTAGTAAATCAATACTCAATATCGAAATTTCTTAAAAATTGGTAGTCTGCTGACAGCTGATTGGCTAATCTTGTCTTAGCACCTGTCAGTCTTCATGGCGGCTTACTTAAACTGCCAGAAGATGCCGACACAAAGCTGGCGGAAATTAGGTCCCATTCTATATCAGTACCGTTTTTTTGTGGAGGGGGGTCTATTTTTTTAAGCAATTATGTATGGTTTTATGACTTTGCCAGCCGGACTTAAAAAAATGAGTTAATTGACCTAAAAAAGTTATAATCACCCTGGAATTGGAGATCATTTTATGTTAAATTTATATGCACAACTAATCCCCCACTCTAAATTCTAAAATAAATAGGTGTTTTTTTTTTTAGTGCGTTCACACGTAATCGCCTAAAAAAACTGGTTTAGTTAGTATGGTCACTGAATAAATGAGATACATCAACTAAAGGGATATATATATATATATATAGGTTTATTCGCAGGAACAAAGGAACCGAACATTCTTTATACATGGGGTAATAGACATTTTCATGGAGTTCGGCAACAACTCATCAACAGGCCTGAGAGAGCACAGAAACATCTTGCCTCTTGGGAATACAGGCTCAAACTGGTTAATCATGGCAAATTTTCACTATCGTTCTCGGTAGTCAATGTACTTGTCTCTTTTCAGTGGAAAGAAAATGTATCTACTGAAGTGCGAAACGGATTCAATAATAACCAAGAATCATTTTTATTATTCGTCTTAATTTTATTGCATTCTATCTCTATCCCCATCCACCTTTTATATCTTTTCGTATTTCTTTTTACAACCAGTTTACAGACATGGAAACTCAAAATCAAAGAAGAACTGATGTCAAAGTGTGTTCTAGCATAGAGCCGTGAAAATCTTTAAATTCACTAACTAATTTATATCTAATTTAACTCAACACCAAACCTTTCAAAATGTTCAAAGTTTTTTTCACTTCTTTTGCTCATGTCTTGTGAGGTTTGTCAATGCTGAGGGAACCGGAAAAAATCCCATCATATAATAAACAAAAACAAACAGAAGCCAGTAGCATGAAATAAATGAATTTAATTTTTTTATGTTTGTCAGTATTTTTTTATTGACAAAAATATTTAATTTAATTTTTAAACATTTTTAAAAAAAATTGTAAATCAACTGCATTTTTTGAAAAGTTCCCTAGCGAATTTATGCAAAGTTTCATTTTTTACACGAGTAAAATAAATTTATATTGAATTTTGATGTTATTATAATCTGTAGATTTTAGGTTTGCTGGTAGTTTAAAAACAATAAATATTTATCGTTTCATCATTAGTATCAGAAATGGATAATTCAGTTTTTAAAAAAATTAAAAGAATAGTTTTGGAAATCGGAAATTAGGCTCAAATTTTTCTGATTCTGATTCCAGTATCCACCAAAGTTCCAATTTTTCTGATTCCTAATTCCGACTAATCGTCCTAAAACTAATATACACTCAAGTATAACAACTGTGACGCCAAACTTCCGTTCTAACACAAGTTCCAACCCAGACCGGTGTAGTCTGAAATGCCATCTGTATATTTTTTTGTCAAATAAGAAAAGCAAAATAATTTCTGTAATTGTAAATTCAGAATTTTACTTTTTTAAACTTGAATGTTACTTTTTATTTACATATATATTTTAGAACGAAAATAGAGAAACTTTAAATGTTTTTTCTAAACACTGACCGGTGGAGCAGAGGGCACCTTCTGGGCTATGGATCATTTGGGGCACTTAGCCTCAAAATTCATCGTCGATGTTAAGACATTCTTTACAAGTGGTGTTCCCCTCACAAACTACCTACACCTATCTCATTTAGCCATGTGATGTCAAGTCGGTTTCCAATACATGGCAGGGTCGAGATGAAATTGAATGCACTTGCAGACCTGCTGATCCAGGTCCCTAGTGTACCTGTCAACGTTGACTAGTGAATCTAAACAACAAGATAGAATGTACCCCTTACTATTTAACACAATCCCACTGTCTCAAACCGCTGTCCATCCTATCCCTAATACCACCCTTCTATCTCTCTCTCCCCCCTCTTAACCCCATTTCTAACACCATCCTTCTGTCTCAGTCCTCTGTCCATCCTATCTCTAATACCATCCCTCTACCACAGTCTGCTGTCCACTCTATCTCTGATACCACCCTTCTCTCTCTCTCATCTCTCTTAACCCCATCTCTAACACCATCCTTTTGTCTCAGTTCCCTGTCGATCCTATCTCTATTACCAGCCCTCGACCACAGTCCGCTGTCCACCCTATCTCTAATACCACCCTTCTCTCTCTCTCTCTCCCCTCTTAACCCCATCTCTAACACCATCCTTCTGTCTCAGTCCCCTGTCCATCCTATCTCTAATACCAGCCCTCTACCTTAGTCCGCTGTGCACCCTATCTCTAATACTACCGTTCTATCTCTCTCTCCCCTCTTAACCCCATCTCTAACACCATCCCTCTGTCTCAGTCCCCTGTCGATCCTATCTCTATTACCAGCCCTCTACCACAGTACGCTGTCCACCCTATTTCAAATACCACTCTTCTATCTCTCTCCCCTTTTAACCCTATCTCTAACACCATCCTTCTGTCTCAGCCCCCTGATCATCCAATCTCTATCATCCCTCTTTCTCAGTCCCATCTCAAGTTAATTTCTAATACCTTACCTCTGTCTCACTCCACTCTACACTATATCTATAATACGACCCCTCCCCCCCCCCAGTATCAGTTCCCCACCCACCTTATTGCTAATACCATCATGCTATCTTAAATCACTGTATACTCGCTCTCTTATACCACCTCTCTCCCTCGGCCCTCTGTCCACCTCTAATACCATCCCTCTGACTCACTTCTTCGTCCACCCTATGTCAAATATAATACCTGTGTCTTAGTCACCTAACCACCTGAAGTGTAATACCATCTCTTTGTCTTTGTCTTTGTCCACCCTATCTCTAATAGCATCCCACTGTCTCAGTCCCCTGTCCACCCTCTCTCTCTTAACCTGCCCCTGTCATACTCTCCTCTTCACCCATCTCTACCATCTCAGTCCCCTACCCTCTCTATCTCTTGCACACTTCCTCTGTCTCATTTCACTGTGAACCCTCTCTCTAATACCACTGCTCATCCTCAGTCTCCTGTCCACGATCTTTCTAATACCATCCCTGGTCCTCAGTCTCCTGTCAACCATCTCTCTAATATCATCCTTAGTTCTCAGTCTCTTGTCCATCCTAATTTTAATACCGTCCTTCTCAGTAACTAACCTCTCCACCCTATCTATACTAACACCCATCTGTCTCATTCATCTCTTCATGCTATCTCAAATAGCATCGCTCTGTCTCAGTTCCCTCTCCACCCTCTCTAATAGTACCATATTTTTCTCTTACTCCCCTCTCCACACTATCTCTAATACCATCATTTTCTCTCAGCTCCCTCTACAAACTATTTTTAATACTATCTCTTTGTCTGACTCTCCTCTTCACTCTATCTCCAAAACCACCCCTCTATCTCAGTTCTCTATATTCCTTACCTCTCATACTATCCCTCTGTCTCAGTCCCCTCTCCATCCTATCTGTAAAAACATCCCTCTGTCTAACTCCTATCTCCAACCTATCTATAATACCAACCTCTGCCTCTTCACCTGATCTAAAATATCACCCCTCTGTCTCAGTCCCCCTCTCCATCTTATGTATGATAACATCCCTCTGTCTCAGTCCCATTTCCAACCTATCTATAATACCACAGCTCTGTCTTACCCCCCTCTCAATCCTATCTGTAAAAACATGACTTTAAACTGATGTTTTTTAACACAATATTTTACGTTCATTTCTACATCTTATTTTTCAGCTGAAAAACAAAAAGAAGAGGATGACAAACATTGTGCATCTTTTAAGGATGTCTACATTTTCCCGTCACGTGATAAATATGGTAAGCAGCAGTTTATTATTCACTTCGTTCTTGCTACATTTATCTCACATCAACACTTATATGGGTTATTTCATACAAATTTAAATAAGTTTGTTGCCATCATGCCTTCACTAAAAGCTAGGGTGTATATGCAAGTCCAGTTTAAAGAAAATTTGTCTGATATGTTCAAATTGGATCCTGCAACCTTAGGAGATGCAAAGCTGTGGAGGAAGCTATGATGATATATCAACATTTGCATGTTTCAACTTTGTGGTCTCATTAGAATCAAATAATTTTCTAATCAGCCTATGTGGTTGAAATTTGGACATGTAGATGTAAGCTTTTATTATACTATATATACTAGTTGTAAGCTTTTATAATAGTATATATACTAGATGTAAGCTTTTGTAATATAAATACTAAATGTAAGCTTTTATGATATATATAATAAATGTAAGCTTTTATAATATAGTATATACTAGATGTAAGCTTTTATGATATTATATATACTAGTGTAAGCTTTTATAATATATATACTAGATGTAAGCTTTTATAATATCATAAATACTTGATGTAATAATATATACTAGATGTAAGCTTTTATAATATCATAAATACTTGATGTAATAATATATACTAGATGTAAGCTTTTATAATATCATAAATACTTGATGTAATAATATATACTAGATGTAAGCTTTTGTAATATAATATATACTAGTTATTTATCTACCTCCAACAGCGGTAAGATGTGACACAAGGTCGGGAAAGTGGGATTTAAAAAGCCAGCGGCTGAGAAGGTGAGCACTCTGGCCTACAAAAAATGCCTGGGCAGCCGCGTCGGCATTCCCCGGTAGGGGCGCCTCTAGCAGTAAGCAATAAACTTACTTCTCTCCAAAGTGGGGAGGCAAAGCCTTGGAGGGTGGACCTTCTAGAACTGCACAGGACAAACCCACAGACCGGCGTCATCAAAACCTGAAGGTCAAGACAATACCGGTCTATAGGGTGTAGTATCCATCAGAACTTGATGTAATAATATATACTATATGAAAGCTTTTATGATATAATATATACTAGATGTGAGCTTTTATAATATTATATATTCTAGATATAAACTTTTACGATATTATATATTCTAGATGTAATAATATATTCTAGATGTAAGCTTTTATGATATTATATTTACATGATTTAAGCTTTTATAATATTATATATTCTAGATGTAAGCTTTCATATTGTATATGTAAGCTTTTATAATATATATACTTGATGTAATAATATATTCTAGATGTAAGCTTTTATGGTATCATATTTGATAAGATGTAAGCTTTTATGATATTATATATTCTAGATGTAAGCTTTTATAATATTATATATACTTGATGTAATAATATATTCTAGATGTAAGCTATTTTGATATTATATTTACAAGATTTAAGCTTTTATAATATTATATATATAGATGTAAGCTTTTATAATATTATATATTCTAGATGTAAGCTTTTATGATATTATATATCTTAGATGTAACCTTTTATGATATTATATTTACAAGATGTAAGCTTTTATAATATTATATATATATATATATAGATGTCAGCTTTTATAATATTATATATATAGATGTAAGCTTTTATAATATTATATATTCTAGATGTAAGCTTTTATGATATTATATATTCTAGATGTAAGCTTTTATAATATTATATATACTTGATGTAATAATATATTCTAGATGTAAGCTTTTATAATGTTATATATTCTAGATGTAAGTATTTATGATATTATATATACTTGATGTAAGCTTTTATAATATTATATATACTTGAAATAAGCTTTTCTAATATTATATATACTTGATGCAATAATATATACTAGATGTAAGCTTTTGCAATATAATATATATATACTATATGTAAGCTTTTATGATATATTTTATTTTATTTTTTTAACAAAGTTTACCCCAAACAAGGCAGGCCGCCACTGTAGACGTAAGGGGCTACTGAGAAAAAGGGTGAAAGCTTTTTGGGGGGTTACCCTCAATTGGAAGCTGCGCAGTTAGATATCTGTTTAGATTAGTTTTAAATTTCTGCATGTCAGTACTGTCAGGAAAACAGGGAGCAGGGAGGGAGTTCCAGAGTCCAGCAGCACGAGGAAGGAAGCTTTTGGAGTACAAAGCTCATCGTCATCTGGGGACCTCCACAGTGAATGGATGGGATTTGACAGATTGTCGGGTTGGTTTAGTGAATTTACGTTGTTGAGGGACCAGAGCAGCAAGCTCATCAGAGCACAATCCATTGAAGTACTTGTAAAACAGGCACATGGAAGCAACTTTGTGGCGATGGGACAGGGGCTGGAGCCCGGCAGACATGGACCTTGTCTAAGAGGGAGAGACTAGTGGATGATGCCCCAACCCAGATGTGGCAACAATACTCTATACATATGTGGATGGTGGCTTCGTAAAAATATAGGATAATGTCAGGTGTGAGAAGTTTACTGGCACGGTAGAGGGAGCCCACCTTCTTTGCAACACTGGCAATGTTTCCAATGTATTTATTCCAATTCATGTTATCTGTGAAAGTTAGGCCAAGGAGTTTGAATGATGAACTCTTATGTAGGGTAAAGTTTTGTAATATATAAAAGATGTAAGCTTTTATAATATTATATATTCTAAATGTAAGCTTTTATATTATATATTCTAGATGTAAGCTTTTATAATATTATATATTCTAGATGTAAGCTTTTATAATATTATATATTCTAGATGTAAGCTTTTATAATATTATATATTCTAGATGTAAGCTTTTATAATATTATATATTCTAGATGTAAGCTTTTATAATATTATATATTCTAGATGTAAGCTTTTATAATATTATATATTCTAAATGTAAGCTTTTATAATATTATATATTCTAAATGTAAGCTTTTATGATATTATATATTCTAGATGTAATAATATATTCTAGATGTAAGCTTTTATGATATTATATTTACATGATTTAAGCTTTTATAATATTATATATTCTAGATGTAAGCTTTCATATTGTATATGTAAGCTTTTATAATATATATACTTGATGTACTAATATATTCTAGATGTAAGCTTTTATGGTATCATATTTGATAAGATGTAAGCTTTTATGATATTATATATTCTAGATGTAAGCTTTTATAATATTATATATACTTGATGTAATAATATATTCTAGATGTAAGCTATTTTGATATTATATTTACAAGATTTAAGCTTTTATAATATTATATATATAGATGTAAGCTTTTATAATATTATATATTCTAGATGTAAGCTTTTATGATATTATATATCTTAGATGTAACCTTTTATGATATTATATTTACAAGATGTAAGCTTTTATAATATTATATATATATATATATAGATGTCAGCTTTTATAATATTATATATATAGATGTAAGCTTTTATAATATTATATATTCTAGATGTAAGCTTTTATGATATTATATATTCTAGATGTAAGCTTTTATAATATTATATATACTTGATGTAATAATATATTCTAGATGTAAGCTTTTATAATGTTATATATTCTAGATGTAAGTATTTATGATATTATATATACTTGATGTAAGCTTTTATAATATTATATATACTTGAAATAAGCTTTTCTAATATTATATATACTTGATGCAATAATATATACTAGATGTAAGCTTTTGCAATATAATATATATATACTATATGTAAGCTTTTATGATATATTTTATTTTATTTTTTTAACAAAGTTTACCCCAAACAAGGCAGGCCGCCACTGTAGACGTAAGGGGCTACTGAGAAAAAGGGTGAAAGCTTTTTGGGGGGTTACCCTCAATTGGAAGCTGCGCAGTTAGATATCTGTTTAGATTAGTTTTAAATTTCTGCATGTCAGTACTGTCAGGAAAACAGGGAGCAGGGAGGGAGTTCCAGAGTCCAGCAGCACGAGGAAGGAAGCTTTTGGAGTACAAAGCTCATCGTCATCTGGGGACCTCCACAGTGAATGGATGGGATTTGACAGATTGTCGGGTTGGTTTAGTGAATTTACGTTGTTGAGGGACCAGAGCAGCAAGCTCATCAGAGCACAATCCATTGAAGTACTTGTAAAACAGGCACATGGAAGCAACTTTGTGGCGATGGGACAGGGGCTGGAGCCCGGCAGACATGGACCTTGTCTAAGAGGGAGAGACTAGTGGATGATGCCCCAACCCAGATGTGGCAACAATACTCTATACATATGTGGATGGTGGCTTCGTAAAAATATAGGATAATGTCAGGTGTGAGAAGTTTACTGGCACGGTAGAGGGAGCCCACCTTCTTTGCAACACTGGCAATGTTTCCAATGTATTTATTCCAATTCATGTTATCTGTGAAAGTTAGGCCAAGGAGTTTGAATGATGAACTCTTATGTAGGGTAAAGTTTTGTAATATATAAAAGATGTAAGCTTTTATAATATTATATATTCTAAATGTAAGCTTTTATATTATATATTCTAGATGTAAGCTTTTATAATATTATATATTCTAGATGTAAGCTTTTATAATATTATATATTCTAGATGTAAGCTTTTATAATATTATATATTCTAGATGTAAGCTTTTATAATATTATATATTCATGATGTAAGCTTTTATAATATTATATATTCTAGATGTAAGCTTTTATAATATTATATATTCTAAATGTAAGCTTTTATAATATTATATATTCTAAATGTAAGCTTTTATGATATTATATATTCTAGATGTAATAATATATTCTAGATGTAAGCTTTTATGATATTATATTTACATGATTTAAGCTTTTATAATATTATATATTCTAGATGTAAGCTTTCATATTGTATATGTAAGCTTTTATAATATATATACTTGATGTAATAATATATTCTAGATGTAAGCTTTTATGGTATCATATTTGATAAGATGTAAGCTTTTATGATATTATATATTCTAGATGTAAGCTTTTATAATATTATATATACTTGATGTAATAATATATTCTAGATGTAAGCTATTTTGATATTATATTTACAAGATTTAAGCTTTTATAATATTATATATATAGATGTAAGCTTTTATAATATTATATATTCTAGATGTAAGCTTTTATGATATTATATATCTTAGATGTAACCTTTTATGATATTATATTTACAAGATGTAAGCTTTTATAATATTATATATATATATATATAGATGTCAGCTTTTATAATATTATATATATAGATGTAAGCTTTTATAATATTATATATTCTAGATGTAAGCTTTTATGATATTATATATTCTAGATGTAAGCTTTTATAATATTATATATACTTGATGTAATAATATATTCTAGATGTAAGCTTTTATAATGTTATATATTCTAGATGTAAGTATTTATGATATTATATATACTTGATGTAAGCTTTTATAATATTATATATACTTGAAATAAGCTTTTCTAATATTATATATACTTGATGCAATAATATATACTAGATGTAAGCTTTTGCAATATAATATATATATACTATATGTAAGCTTTTATGATATATTTTATTTTATTTTTTTAACAAAGTTTACCCCAAACAAGGCAGGCCGCCACTGTAGACGTAAGGGGCTACTGAGAAAAAGGGTGAAAGCTTTTTGGGGGGTTACCCTCAATTGGAAGCTGCGCAGTTAGATATCTGTTTAGATTAGTTTTAAATTTCTGCATGTCAGTACTGTCAGGAAAACAGGGAGCAGGGAGGGAGTTCCAGAGTCCAGCAGCACGAGGAAGGAAGCTTTTGGAGTACAAAGCTCATCGTCATCTGGGGACCTCCACAGTGAATGGATGGGATTTGACAGATTGTCGGGTTGGTTTAGTGAATTTACGTTGTTGAGGGACCAGAGCAGCAAGCTCATCAGAGCACAATCCATTGAAGTACTTGTAAAACAGGCACATGGAAGCAACTTTGTGGCGATGGGACAGGGGCTGGAGCCCGGCAGACATGGACCTTGTCTAAGAGGGAGAGACTAGTGGATGATGCCCCAACCCAGATGTGGCAACAATACTCTATACATATGTGGATGGTGGCTTCGTAAAAATATAGGATAATGTCAGGTGTGAGAAGTTTACTGGCACGGTAGAGGGAGCCCACCTTCTTTGCAACACTGGCAATGTTTCCAATGTATTTATTCCAATTCATGTTATCTGTGAAAGTTAGGCCAAGGAGTTTGAATGATGAACTCTTATGTAGGGTAAAGTTTTGTAATATATAAAAGATGTAAGCTTTTATAATATTATATATTCTAAATGTAAGCTTTTATATTATATATTCTAGATGTAAGCTTTTATAATATTATATATTCTAGATGTAAGCTTTTATAATATTATATATTCTAGATGTAAGCTTTTATAATATTATATATTCTAGATGTAAGCTTTTATAATATTATATATTCTAGATGTAAGCTTTTATAATATTATATATTCTAAATGTAAGCTTTTATAATATTATATATTCTAAATGTAAGCTTTTATGATATTATATATTCTAGATGTAATAATATATTCTAGATGTAAGCTTTTATGATATTATATTTACATGATTTAAGCTTTTATAATATTATATATTCTAGATGTAAGCTTTCATATTGTATATGTAAGCTTTTATAATATATATACTTGATGTACTAATATATTCTAGATGTAAGCTTTTATGGTATCATATTTGATAAGATGTAAGCTTTTATGATATTATATATTCTAGATGTAAGCTTTTATAATATTATATATACTTGATGTAATAATATATTCTAGATGTAAGCTATTTTGATATTATATTTACAAGATTTAAGCTTTTATAATATTATATATATAGATGTAAGCTTTTATAATATTATATATTCTAGATGTAAGCTTTTATGATATTATATATCTTAGATGTAACCTTTTATGATATTATATTTACAAGATGTAAGCTTTTATAATATTATATATATATATATATAGATGTCAGCTTTTATAATATTATATATATAGATGTAAGCTTTTATAATATTATATATTCTAGATGTAAGCTTTTATGATATTATATATTCTAGATGTAAGCTTTTATAATATTATATATACTTGATGTAATAATATATTCTAGATGTAAGCTTTTATAATGTTATATATTCTAGATGTAAGTATTTATGATATTATATATACTTGATGTAAGCTTTTATAATATTATATATACTTGAAATAAGCTTTTCTAATATTATATATACTTGATGCAATAATATATACTAGATGTAAGCTTTTGCAATATAATATATATATACTATATGTAAGCTTTTATGATATATTTTATTTTATTTTTTTAACAAAGTTTACCCCAAACAAGGCAGGCCGCCACTGTAGACGTAAGGGGCTACTGAGAAAAAGGGTGAAAGCTTTTTGGGGGGTTACCCTCAATTGGAAGCTGCGCAGTTAGATATCTGTTTAGATTAGTTTTAAATTTCTGCATGTCAGTACTGTCAGGAAAACAGGGAGCAGGGAGGGAGTTCCAGAGTCCAGCAGCACGAGGAAGGAAGCTTTTGGAGTACAAAGCTCATCGTCATCTGGGGACCTCCACAGTGAATGGATGGGATTTGACAGATTGTCGGGTTGGTTTAGTGAATTTACGTTGTTGAGGGACCAGAGCAGCAAGCTCATCAGAGCACAATCCATTGAAGTACTTGTAAAACAGGCACATGGAAGCAACTTTGTGGCGATGGGACAGGGGCTGGAGCCCGGCAGACATGGACCTTGTCTAAGAGGGAGAGACTAGTGGATGATGCCCCAACCCAGATGTGGCAACAATACTCTATACATATGTGGATGGTGGCTTCGTAAAAATATAGGATAATGTCAGGTGTGAGAAGTTTACTGGCACGGTAGAGGGAGCCCACCTTCTTTGCAACACTGGCAATGTTTCCAATGTATTTATTCCAATTCATGTTATCTGTGAAAGTTAGGCCAAGGAGTTTGAATGATGAACTCTTATGTAGGGTAAAGTTTTGTAATATATAAAAGATGTAAGCTTTTATAATATTATATATTCTAAATGTAAGCTTTTATATTATATATTCTAGATGTAAGCTTTTATAATATTATATATTCTAGATGTAAGCTTTTATAATATTATATATTCTAGATGTAAGCTTTTATAATATTATATATTCTAGATGTAAGCTTTTATAATATTATATATTCTAGATGTAAGCTTTTATAATATTATATATTCTAGATGTAAGCTTTTATAATATTATATATTCTAAATGTAAGCTTTTATAATATTATATATTCTAAATGTAAGCTTTTATGATATTATATATTCTAGATGTAATAATATATTCTAGATGTAAGCTTTTATGATATTATATTTACATGATTTAAGCTTTTATAATATTATATATTCTAGATGTAAGCTTTCATATTGTATATGTAAGCTTTTATAATATATATACTTGATGTAATAATATATTCTAGATGTAAGCTTTTATGGTATCATATTTGATAAGATGTAAGCTTTTATGATATTATATATTCTAGATGTAAGCTTTTATAATATTATATATACTTGATGTAATAATATATTCTAGATGTAAGCTATTTTGATATTATATTTACAAGATTTAAGCTTTTATAATATTATATATATAGATGTAAGCTTTTATAATATTATATATTCTAGATGTAAGCTTTTATGATATTATATATCTTAGATGTAACCTTTTATGATATTATATTTACAAGATGTAAGCTTTTATAATATTATATATATATATATATAGATGTCAGCTTTTATAATATTATATATATAGATGTAAGCTTTTATAATATTATATATTCTAGATGTAAGCTTTTATGATATTATATATTCTAGATGTAAGCTTTTATAATATTATATATACTTGATGTAATAATATATTCTAGATGTAAGCTTTTATAATGTTATATATTCTAGATGTAAGTATTTATGATATTATATATACTTGATGTAAGCTTTTATAATATTATATATACTTGAAATAAGCTTTTCTAATATTATATATACTTGATGCAATAATATATACTAGATGTAAGCTTTTGCAATATAATATATATATACTATATGTAAGCTTTTATGATATATTTTATTTTATTTTTTTAACAAAGTTTACCCCAAACAAGGCAGGCCGCCACTGTAGACGTAAGGGGCTACTGAGAAAAAGGGTGAAAGCTTTTTGGGGGGTTACCCTCAATTGGAAGCTGCGCAGTTAGATATCTGTTTAGATTAGTTTTAAATTTCTGCATGTCAGTACTGTCAGGAAAACAGGGAGCAGGGAGGGAGTTCCAGAGTCCAGCAGCACGAGGAAGGAAGCTTTTGGAGTACAAAGCTCATCGTCATCTGGGGACCTCCACAGTGAATGGATGGGATTTGACAGATTGTCGGGTTGGTTTAGTGAATTTACGTTGTTGAGGGACCAGAGCAGCAAGCTCATCAGAGCACAATCCATTGAAGTACTTGTAAAACAGGCACATGGAAGCAACTTTGTGGCGATGGGACAGGGGCTGGAGCCCGGCAGACATGGACCTTGTCTAAGAGGGAGAGACTAGTGGATGATGCCCCAACCCAGATGTGGCAACAATACTCTATACATATGTGGATGGTGGCTTCGTAAAAATATAGGATAATGTCAGGTGTGAGAAGTTTACTGGCACGGTAGAGGGAGCCCACCTTCTTTGCAACACTGGCAATGTTTCCAATGTATTTATTCCAATTCATGTTATCTGTGAAAGTTAGGCCAAGGAGTTTGAATGATGAACTCTTATGTAGGGTAAAGTTTTGTAATATATAAAAGATGTAAGCTTTTATAATATTATATATTCTAAATGTAAGCTTTTATATTATATATTCTAGATGTAAGCTTTTATAATATTATATATTCTAGATGTAAGCTTTTATAATATTATATATTCTAGATGTAAGCTTTTATAATATTATATATTCTAGATGTAAGCTTTTATAATATTATATATTCTAGATGTAAGCTTTTATAATATTATATATTCTAGATGTAAGCTTTTATAATATTATATATTCTAAATGTAAGCTTTTATAATATTATATATTCTAAATGTAAGCTTTTATGATATTATATATTCTAGATGTAATAATATATTCTAGATGTAAGCTTTTATGATATTATATTTACATGATTTAAGCTTTTATAATATTATATATTCTAGATGTAAGCTTTCATATTGTATATGTAAGCTTTTATAATATATATACTTGATGTAATAATATATTCTAGATGTAAGCTTTTATGGTATCATATTTGATAAGATGTAAGCTTTTATGATATTATATATTCTAGATGTAAGCTTTTATAATATTATATATACTTGATGTAATAATATATTCTAGATGTAAGCTATTTTGATATTATATTTACAAGATTTAAGCTTTTATAATATTATATATATAGATGTAAGCTTTTATAATATTATATATTCTAGATGTAAGCTTTTATGATATTATATATCTTAGATGTAACCTTTTATGATATTATATTTACAAGATGTAAGCTTTTATAATATTATATATATATATATATAGATGTCAGCTTTTATAATATTATATATATAGATGTAAGCTTTTATAATATTATATATTCTAGATGTAAGCTTTTATGATATTATATATTCTAGATGTAAGCTTTTATAATATTATATATACTTGATGTAATAATATATTCTAGATGTAAGCTTTTATAATGTTATATATTCTAGATGTAAGTATTTATGATATTATATATACTTGATGTAAGCTTTTATAATATTATATATACTTGAAATAAGCTTTTCTAATATTATATATACTTGATGCAATAATATATACTAGATGTAAGCTTTTGCAATATAATATATATATACTATATGTAAGCTTTTATGATATATTTTATTTTATTTTTTTAACAAAGTTTACCCCAAACAAGGCAGGCCGCCACTGTAGACGTAAGGGGCTACTGAGAAAAAGGGTGAAAGCTTTTTGGGGGGTTACCCTCAATTGGAAGCTGCGCAGTTAGATATCTGTTTAGATTAGTTTTAAATTTCTGCATGTCAGTACTGTCAGGAAAACAGGGAGCAGGGAGGGAGTTCCAGAGTCCAGCAGCACGAGGAAGGAAGCTTTTGGAGTACAAAGCTCATCGTCATCTGGGGACCTCCACAGTGAATGGATGGGATTTGACAGATTGTCGGGTTGGTTTAGTGAATTTACGTTGTTGAGGGACCAGAGCAGCAAGCTCATCAGAGCACAATCCATTGAAGTACTTGTAAAACAGGCACATGGAAGCAACTTTGTGGCGATGGGACAGGGGCTGGAGCCCGGCAGACATGGACCTTGTCTAAGAGGGAGAGACTAGTGGATGATGCCCCAACCCAGATGTGGCAACAATACTCTATACATATGTGGATGGTGGCTTCGTAAAAATATAGGATAATGTCAGGTGTGAGAAGTTTACTGGCACGGTAGAGGGAGCCCACCTTCTTTGCAACACTGGCAATGTTTCCAATGTATTTATTCCAATTCATGTTATCTGTGAAAGTTAGGCCAAGGAGTTTGAATGATGAACTCTTATGTAGGGTAAAGTTTTGTAATATATAAAAGATGTAAGCTTTTATAATATTATATATTCTAAATGTAAGCTTTTATATTATATATTCTAGATGTAAGCTTTTATAATATTATATATTCTAGATGTAAGCTTTTATAATATTATATATTCTAGATGTAAGCTTTTATAATATTATATATTCTAGATGTAAGCTTTTATAATATTATATATTCTAGATGTAAGCTTTTATAATATTATATATTCTAAATGTAAGCTTTTATAATATTATATATTCTAAATGTAAGCTTTTATGATATTATATATTCTAGATGTAATAATATATTCTAGATGTAAGCTTTTATGATATTATATTTACATGATTTAAGCTTTTATAATATTATATATTCTAGATGTAAGCTTTCATATTGTATATGTAAGCTTTTATAATATATATACTTGATGTACTAATATATTCTAGATGTAAGCTTTTATGGTATCATATTTGATAAGATGTAAGCTTTTATGATATTATATATTCTAGATGTAAGCTTTTATAATATTATATATACTTGATGTAATAATATATTCTAGATGTAAGCTATTTTGATATTATATTTACAAGATTTAAGCTTTTATAATATTATATATATAGATGTAAGCTTTTATAATATTATATATTCTAGATGTAAGCTTTTATGATATTATATATCTTAGATGTAACCTTTTATGATATTATATTTACAAGATGTAAGCTTTTATAATATTATATATATATATATATAGATGTCAGCTTTTATAATATTATATATATAGATGTAAGCTTTTATAATATTATATATTCTAGATGTAAGCTTTTATGATATTATATATTCTAGATGTAAGCTTTTATAATATTATATATACTTGATGTAATAATATATTCTAGATGTAAGCTTTTATAATGTTATATATTCTAGATGTAAGTATTTATGATATTATATATACTTGATGTAAGCTTTTATAATATTATATATACTTGAAATAAGCTTTTCTAATATTATATATACTTGATGCAATAATATATACTAGATGTAAGCTTTTGCAATATAATATATATATACTATATGTAAGCTTTTATGATATATTTTATTTTATTTTTTTAACAAAGTTTACCCCAAACAAGGCAGGCCGCCACTGTAGACGTAAGGGGCTACTGAGAAAAAGGGTGAAAGCTTTTTGGGGGGTTACCCTCAATTGGAAGCTGCGCAGTTAGATATCTGTTTAGATTAGTTTTAAATTTCTGCATGTCAGTACTGTCAGGAAAACAGGGAGCAGGGAGGGAGTTCCAGAGTCCAGCAGCACGAGGAAGGAAGCTTTTGGAGTACAAAGCTCATCGTCATCTGGGGACCTCCACAGTGAATGGATGGGATTTGACAGATTGTCGGGTTGGTTTAGTGAATTTACGTTGTTGAGGGACCAGAGCAGCAAGCTCATCAGAGCACAATCCATTGAAGTACTTGTAAAACAGGCACATGGAAGCAACTTTGTGGCGATGGGACAGGGGCTGGAGCCCGGCAGACATGGACCTTGTCTAAGAGGGAGAGACTAGTGGATGATGCCCCAACCCAGATGTGGCAACAATACTCTATACATATGTGGATGGTGGCTTCGTAAAAATATAGGATAATGTCAGGTGTGAGAAGTTTACTGGCACGGTAGAGGGAGCCCACCTTCTTTGCAACACTGGCAATGTTTCCAATGTATTTATTCCAATTCATGTTATCTGTGAAAGTTAGGCCAAGGAGTTTGAATGATGAACTCTTATGTAGGGTAAAGTTTTGTAATATATAAAAGATGTAAGCTTTTATAATATTATATATTCTAAATGTAAGCTTTTATATTATATATTCTAGATGTAAGCTTTTATAATATTATATATTCTAGATGTAAGCTTTTATAATATTATATATTCTAGATGTAAGCTTTTATAATATTATATATTCTAGATGTAAGCTTTTATAATATTATATATTCTAGATGTAAGCTTTTATAATATTATATATTCTAGATGTAAGCTTTTATAATATTATATATTCTAAATGTAAGCTTTTATAATATTATATATTCTAAATGTAAGCTTTTATGATATTATATATTCTAGATGTAATAATATATTCTAGATGTAAGCTTTTATGATATTATATTTACATGATTTAAGCTTTTATAATATTATATATTCTAGATGTAAGCTTTCATATTGTATATGTAAGCTTTTATAATATATATACTTGATGTAATAATATATTCTAGATGTAAGCTTTTATGGTATCATATTTGATAAGATGTAAGCTTTTATGATATTATATATTCTAGATGTAAGCTTTTATAATATTATATATACTTGATGTAATAATATATTCTAGATGTAAGCTATTTTGATATTATATTTACAAGATTTAAGCTTTTATAATATTATATATATAGATGTAAGCTTTTATAATATTATATATTCTAGATGTAAGCTTTTATGATATTATATATCTTAGATGTAACCTTTTATGATATTATATTTACAAGATGTAAGCTTTTATAATATTATATATATATATATATAGATGTCAGCTTTTATAATATTATATATATAGATGTAAGCTTTTATAATATTATATATTCTAGATGTAAGCTTTTATGATATTATATATTCTAGATGTAAGCTTTTATAATATTATATATACTTGATGTAATAATATATTCTAGATGTAAGCTTTTATAATGTTATATATTCTAGATGTAAGTATTTATGATATTATATATACTTGATGTAAGCTTTTATAATATTATATATACTTGAAATAAGCTTTTCTAATATTATATATACTTGATGCAATAATATATACTAGATGTAAGCTTTTGCAATATAATATATATATACTATATGTAAGCTTTTATGATATATTTTATTTTATTTTTTTAACAAAGTTTACCCCAAACAAGGCAGGCCGCCACTGTAGACGTAAGGGGCTACTGAGAAAAAGGGTGAAAGCTTTTTGGGGGGTTACCCTCAATTGGAAGCTGCGCAGTTAGATATCTGTTTAGATTAGTTTTAAATTTCTGCATGTCAGTACTGTCAGGAAAACAGGGAGCAGGGAGGGAGTTCCAGAGTCCAGCAGCACGAGGAAGGAAGCTTTTGGAGTACAAAGCTCATCGTCATCTGGGGACCTCCACAGTGAATGGATGGGATTTGACAGATTGTCGGGTTGGTTTAGTGAATTTACGTTGTTGAGGGACCAGAGCAGCAAGCTCATCAGAGCACAATCCATTGAAGTACTTGTAAAACAGGCACATGGAAGCAACTTTGTGGCGATGGGACAGGGGCTGGAGCCCGGCAGACATGGACCTTGTCTAAGAGGGAGAGACTAGTGGATGATGCCCCAACCCAGATGTGGCAACAATACTCTATACATATGTGGATGGTGGCTTCGTAAAAATATAGGATAATGTCAGGTGTGAGAAGTTTACTGGCACGGTAGAGGGAGCCCACCTTCTTTGCAACACTGGCAATGTTTCCAATGTATTTATTCCAATTCATGTTATCTGTGAAAGTTAGGCCAAGGAGTTTGAATGATGAACTCTTATGTAGGGTAAAGTTTTGTAATATATAAAAGATGTAAGCTTTTATAATATTATATATTCTAAATGTAAGCTTTTATATTATATATTCTAGATGTAAGCTTTTATAATATTATATATTCTAGATGTAAGCTTTTATAATATTATATATTCTAGATGTAAGCTTTTATAATATTATATATTCTAGATGTAAGCTTTTATAATATTATATATTCTAGATGTAAGCTTTTATAATATTATATATTCTAAATGTAAGCTTTTATAATATTATATATTCTAAATGTAAGCTTTTATGATATTATATATTCTAGATGTAATAATATATTCTAGATGTAAGCTTTTATGATATTATATTTACATGATTTAAGCTTTTATAATATTATATATTCTAGATGTAAGCTTTCATATTGTATATGTAAGCTTTTATAATATATATACTTGATGTACTAATATATTCTAGATGTAAGCTTTTATGGTATCATATTTGATAAGATGTAAGCTTTTATGATATTATATATTCTAGATGTAAGCTTTTATAATATTATATATACTTGATGTAATAATATATTCTAGATGTAAGCTATTTTGATATTATATTTACAAGATTTAAGCTTTTATAATATTATATATATAGATGTAAGCTTTTATAATATTATATATTCTAGATGTAAGCTTTTATGATATTATATATCTTAGATGTAACCTTTTATGATATTATATTTACAAGATGTAAGCTTTTATAATATTATATATATATATATATAGATGTCAGCTTTTATAATATTATATATATAGATGTAAGCTTTTATAATATTATATATTCTAGATGTAAGCTTTTATGATATTATATATTCTAGATGTAAGCTTTTATAATATTATATATACTTGATGTAATAATATATTCTAGATGTAAGCTTTTATAATGTTATATATTCTAGATGTAAGTATTTATGATATTATATATACTTGATGTAAGCTTTTATAATATTATATATACTTGAAATAAGCTTTTCTAATATTATATATACTTGATGCAATAATATATACTAGATGTAAGCTTTTGCAATATAATATATATATACTATATGTAAGCTTTTATGATATATTTTATTTTATTTTTTTAACAAAGTTTACCCCAAACAAGGCAGGCCGCCACTGTAGACGTAAGGGGCTACTGAGAAAAAGGGTGAAAGCTTTTTGGGGGGTTACCCTCAATTGGAAGCTGCGCAGTTAGATATCTGTTTAGATTAGTTTTAAATTTCTGCATGTCAGTACTGTCAGGAAAACAGGGAGCAGGGAGGGAGTTCCAGAGTCCAGCAGCACGAGGAAGGAAGCTTTTGGAGTACAAAGCTCATCGTCATCTGGGGACCTCCACAGTGAATGGATGGGATTTGACAGATTGTCGGGTTGGTTTAGTGAATTTACGTTGTTGAGGGACCAGAGCAGCAAGCTCATCAGAGCACAATCCATTGAAGTACTTGTAAAACAGGCACATGGAAGCAACTTTGTGGCGATGGGACAGGGGCTGGAGCCCGGCAGACATGGACCTTGTCTAAGAGGGAGAGACTAGTGGATGATGCCCCAACCCAGATGTGGCAACAATACTCTATACATATGTGGATGGTGGCTTCGTAAAAATATAGGATAATGTCAGGTGTGAGAAGTTTACTGGCACGGTAGAGGGAGCCCACCTTCTTTGCAACACTGGCAATGTTTCCAATGTATTTATTCCAATTCATGTTATCTGTGAAAGTTAGGCCAAGGAGTTTGAATGATGAACTCTTATGTAGGGTAAAGTTTTGTAATATATAAAAGATGTAAGCTTTTATAATATTATATATTCTAAATGTAAGCTTTTATATTATATATTCTAGATGTAAGCTTTTATAATATTATATATTCTAGATGTAAGCTTTTATAATATTATATATTCTAGATGTAAGCTTTTATAATATTATATATTCTAGATGTAAGCTTTTATAATATTATATATTCTAGATGTAAGCTTTTATAATATTATATATTCTAGATGTAAGCTTTTATAATATTATATATTCTAAATGTAAGCTTTTATAATATTATATATTCTAAATGTAAGCTTTTATGATATTATATATTCTAGATGTAATAATATATTCTAGATGTAAGCTTTTATGATATTATATTTACATGATTTAAGCTTTTATAATATTATATATTCTAGATGTAAGCTTTCATATTGTATATGTAAGCTTTTATAATATATATACTTGATGTAATAATATATTCTAGATGTAAGCTTTTATGGTATCATATTTGATAAGATGTAAGCTTTTATGATATTATATATTCTAGATGTAAGCTTTTATAATATTATATATACTTGATGTAATAATATATTCTAGATGTAAGCTATTTTGATATTATATTTACAAGATTTAAGCTTTTATAATATTATATATATAGATGTAAGCTTTTATAATATTATATATTCTAGATGTAAGCTTTTATGATATTATATATCTTAGATGTAACCTTTTATGATATTATATTTACAAGATGTAAGCTTTTATAATATTATATATATATATATATAGATGTCAGCTTTTATAATATTATATATATAGATGTAAGCTTTTATAATATTATATATTCTAGATGTAAGCTTTTATGATATTATATATTCTAGATGTAAGCTTTTATAATATTATATATACTTGATGTAATAATATATTCTAGATGTAAGCTTTTATAATGTTATATATTCTAGATGTAAGTATTTATGATATTATATATACTTGATGTAAGCTTTTATAATATTATATATACTTGAAATAAGCTTTTCTAATATTATATATACTTGATGCAATAATATATACTAGATGTAAGCTTTTGCAATATAATATATATATACTATATGTAAGCTTTTATGATATATTTTATTTTATTTTTTTAACAAAGTTTACCCCAAACAAGGCAGGCCGCCACTGTAGACGTAAGGGGCTACTGAGAAAAAGGGTGAAAGCTTTTTGGGGGGTTACCCTCAATTGGAAGCTGCGCAGTTAGATATCTGTTTAGATTAGTTTTAAATTTCTGCATGTCAGTACTGTCAGGAAAACAGGGAGCAGGGAGGGAGTTCCAGAGTCCAGCAGCACGAGGAAGGAAGCTTTTGGAGTACAAAGCTCATCGTCATCTGGGGACCTCCACAGTGAATGGATGGGATTTGACAGATTGTCGGGTTGGTTTAGTGAATTTACGTTGTTGAGGGACCAGAGCAGCAAGCTCATCAGAGCACAATCCATTGAAGTACTTGTAAAACAGGCACATGGAAGCAACTTTGTGGCGATGGGACAGGGGCTGGAGCCCGGCAGACATGGACCTTGTCTAAGAGGGAGAGACTAGTGGATGATGCCCCAACCCAGATGTGGCAACAATACTCTATACATATGTGGATGGTGGCTTCGTAAAAATATAGGATAATGTCAGGTGTGAGAAGTTTACTGGCACGGTAGAGGGAGCCCACCTTCTTTGCAACACTGGCAATGTTTCCAATGTATTTATTCCAATTCATGTTATCTGTGAAAGTTAGGCCAAGGAGTTTGAATGATGAACTCTTATGTAGGGTAAAGTTTTGTAATATATAAAAGATGTAAGCTTTTATAATATTATATATTCTAAATGTAAGCTTTTATATTATATATTCTAGATGTAAGCTTTTATAATATTATATATTCTAGATGTAAGCTTTTATAATATTATATATTCTAGATGTAAGCTTTTATAATATTATATATTCTAGATGTAAGCTTTTATAATATTATATATTCTAGATGTAAGCTTTTATAATATTATATATTCTAGATGTAAGCTTTTATAATATTATATATTCTAAATGTAAGCTTTTATAATATTATATATTCTAAATGTAAGCTTTTATGATATTATATATTCTAGATGTAAGCTTTTATGATATTATATATTCTAGATGTAAGCTTTTATGATATTATATATTCTAGATGTAAGCTTTTATGATATTATATATTCTAGATGTAAGCTTTTATGATATTATATAGTCTAGATGTAAGCTTTTATAATATATATTCTAGATGTAAGCTTTTATGATATTATACATATTAAATGTAAGTATTTATAATATTATATATTCTAGATGTAAGCTTTTATGATATTATATATTCTAGATGTAAGCTTTTATGATATTATATATATTAAATGTAAGTATTTATAATATTATATATTCTAGATGTAAGCTTTTATGATATTATATATTCTAGATGTAAGCTTTTATGATATTATATATATTAAATGTAAGTATTTATATTATTATATATTCTAGATGTAAGCTTTTATGATATTATATATTCTAGATGTAAGCTTTTATGATATTATATATATTAAATGTAAGTATTTATATTATTATATATTCTAGATGTAAGCTTTTATAATATTATATATTCTAAATGTAAGCTTTTATGATATTATATAGTCTAGATGTAAGCTTTTATAATATGATATATTCTAGATGTAAGCTTTTATGATATTATATATACTAGCAGACCTATGGAAATATCACAATTGTAACCTTCATCTTTTGTATATTGCTGCCGTTCAAAAATAAATGATGACAAACACTTATGTATAAAAATATAATGATATATCATTATTGTTCGGTTGGTTTCAGGAATAAGTAGAGTTGAAGGTGGAGAGTGCATGGATGTGGAATCAAATCGATCTTTTAAATTCAGTAGTCAGCCATTTAATTCTGATCTCAATTAATTTTGGTTAATATAACATTTTAGGACATCCACAACTGCAATGCTTGTTGTGGAATTTCGCTAATGCATTCAATATAGCCACACTCTTACATGGCATGACTTCCAGCCATGTATTGTTTATTTAATGAACAGGTGTATTTTCGCAGGAGTGTCTGAGTTAAACACCGGATATCTATGGAGTCAAAACACCGGATATCTATGCGACTGTCTAGTAAGTTGATTCTTGTCAATTGACTGGCTGTTATTTTTGCTGGCTAGGTGTTATATCCGGTTACTCAGACCTGATATTTCACATCTATTTGTATAATGATGATATTTCTCTTGAAATAGTACATGTATGTAAGCTTTAATAATATTAAGAAAAAACGGTCTCTTTCTTCTTCCATCAAAAATAATTGTCCCTATCCGTAAAATAAAAAGAATAATAATAAATATGTTGTAACAATTTGAATCTTTTTTAAAATAATGGATATTCTTTCTTCTTAACTACAAAATAATGTTCACCTAAATATTAAAAAAAAAAATGAAACAAACGTTTTAACCTTTTAATTTATTTATTGTCAAAAATTAAATCTTACAGTAAAAGAATTTGAGTTTTGGAACAAGTCATTAAAGTCGGACATTTTCACTTTAGTGGCATCAGTTAGATTTCTTTTTCTATTCCGTTTGATGTGTGGCTTTCTACAAACTCATTTTTAATGGGCGTGGAAGGTGATAGCCTATGTGAATGAGCCTAATCCAGATCAATAAAGATTTTAAATGCTGGAGACAACAGGAAATCTTCTGATTTTCTCTTTTTTTTTATCTTGATAAATTTTTTTCAATAATTTGTTTAATGGTAAAATAGAAGATATCCACTTGCCGATGGCTGCTCTATCTGAAATTAAAAATTGCAAACCGGTGTTAATCAAAAAAAAATCCTACATTATATATTAGGCTGGATTTTTATTTTTGCAAATAATAATTCGTTTTGAATAGTTTGCTTAATGGTTACATAGAAGATATCCACTTGCCCATGGCCACTCTATCTAAAATCAGCAATTATAAATCGGTGTTAATCGAAAGAAAAACCCTACATTATATTTTAGGCAGGATATTTTTTTTTTGCTAATTTGTTTTCAATAATTTGTTTAATGGTAAAATAGAAGATACCCACTGGCCTATGGCCGTCTTATCTGAAATTTGAAATTGCAAACCTGTGTTAATCAAAAGAAAAATCCTACATTATATTTTAGGCTGAATTTTTTTTTTGCAAATAATAATTTGGTTTAATAATTTGTTTAATAGTAAAATAGAAGATATCCACTTGCCAATGGCCGCCCTATCTGAAATCAGAAATTGCAAACCGGTGTTAGGTAAGGGTTAAATCTCTTCGGACTATTGACTTTATCAACATTACGTATTTTCTTTAATCTAAAATTGAGATGGGAGCCAAAAATAAGATTACAGTATTACTTTTTGTAACTAGTATTTATTAAATATCTTCTGACTATTGACTTCATCAACATCATTTATCTTCATATTATTGTGAATTGGGGTGACAAGAAATTAGGTATTTGATCGGAGCTATTGTCACTACTCGCCGTTGTCCGTAATCAATAATCATTCTCAATATTATTGTTTTTCATACTTTGTTTTTTAAATGGTACTTTTGGCAGTGAACGCCTCCTTACTAATATTACAGTATAATATTTAGTAAGTGAGGTGGGGGCGGAGATGTAACAAACTTTTGTTTTACTCGGCGTTGTTCGGGAGCAATAAAATTGTCATTATTTACATTACTGTATTTTATTTGGTAAACGAGAGGAGGTAACAGAATCTGTTGTTCTACTTGGAGTTGTCCGAGAGCAATAAATTTAAATCACAGTATTACATTTAAATCTTTTTAGACTATTTTCATTATCAACATCATTTCTCTTTATATTATTCTCAAAGTGGGTAGAGGAACGGAATTATCCGGCATCAAGAATTTCATTGTGTTTTTTTTTCTACTCTTCCAAGAACAATAAATGTAAGATTACAGTCTTACATTTAAAAGGGATAGCTCTGGTAAATGACTTACATCATCATCATCATCATCATTATTATTATCATCATCATCATCATCATCATCATCATCATCATCATCATCATCTTCTTCTTCTTCTTCTTCTTCTTCTTCTTCTTCTTCTTTCAACACATTAAGACAGGAATCGGCTGGGTGGAGGAGAAAAGGTGGGTTGGGGAGAGGGAAAGAGAGACAGACAAAGAGACGGCTAGAGAAAGAGAGAGGGAGAGAGATAGAAGTTTTAATATGAAGATGTTACACATGCTATTTAACTATTTTGTTTTTTATGGCCCGGACAATGCCGGGAGCCCTACTAGTACAATATATAATAATGTCTTAATTGATTTTTTTTTTTTTTTTTAGAAGGTCAGATTCTCCATACAAAAAATGGTGGTAGAGAACGCTCAGGATTTGGGAGGCAAGTTGTGCAAAATGGGACAATTTACGAAGGGCAATGGTTAAATGATGCGATGAATGGCCAAGGCATTTTACGCCACCCTTCAGGGGATTGCTATCAAGGTCAATTCTTAGACAATATGTTCCATGGCATTGGAACATACAAATGGGCGAATGGATCTTACTTACAGGGACGGTTTGAACATAATCGGTAAGTTTGATAAAAATAGGATTCTATGAACTTCGTTAGAGAAGCAAGCCAACCGGACACTTTGACATGCAATATTTTTATCGACAAATTTCATTGTCGTGTTTGTTGTATTTTTTATCTTTGTATCTTACACATTGTAAGACCAGTCATCATCCATTGCTCCTTGCTACAAACTGGAGTAATCACATTCATTTTTTTAACTATAAATATTTCTTTGGGTGGAGGAGGGTAAAAAAATAATTGGAGGAAGGGTGGAAAAATTTTTTTTGTTAACTGAAAATATTTCTTTGGGTGGAGGAGGGTAAAAAAAATAATTGGACGAGGAGTGAAAATTTTATTTTTAACTAAAAATATTTCTTTGGATGGGGGAGGGTAAAAATATAATTGGAGGAGGGGGTGAACATTTTTTTTTTATTAACTAAAAATATTTCTTTGTGTAGGGGAGGGTAAAAAGAAAATTGGAGGAGGGGTGAAAAAAAATTTTTTTAACTATAAATATTTCTTTGGATGGGGAAGGGAAAAAAATTGAGGAGGGATCAAGATATTTTTTTTGTTAACTAAAAATATTTCTTTGGGTGGGAGAGGGTAAAAAAAATTGGAGGAGGGGTAAAAATGTTATTTTTGTTAGCTAAAAATATTTCTTTGGGTTGGGGAGGGTAAAAAAAATTGGAGAAGGGGTCAAAATTTTTTTTTTAAGTAAAAATATTTCTTTGGGTTGGGGAGGGTAAAAGAAATTGGGGGAGGGGTGAAAATTTTTTTTTTATAACTATAAATATTTCTTTTGGTGAGGGAGTGTAAAAAAATAATTTGGTGGGTGGGTAGGCTTAGAGTTAGTTATTTTTGTCTTGCGGAGGGGTGAAAAAAGATTTTTTTTTTAACTAAAAATATTTCTTTGGGTGGGGGAGAGTAAAAAAAAATTTTTTTTGGGGGGGGGAATGTAGAAAGTAATAAAATGTTTTTTATATCAGAATTTTTATCAAGAATTTTTATCAAGAATTTTTGTCAAGAAGTGCTAACAGAAATGTTAGTACATTATTTTTTATGTTTTTGGCTATATTTTGTTTTTTGTCTCTTTTTTAGCTTAGAAGGCAAAGGTGTTTTCACTGACACAATGAAACAAATTTGGGAAGGACATTTCAACCACAAAATGGCCACTGGATTAAGATTCAAACTGTTCATGGATTAGAAGGCAAAGGTGTTTTCACTAAACATGAATTACGTAAAACAATTTTTTCATCCAGTCGATGAATATCAATTTGAATAAAACTTCATTTTTATTCACAAACTTTTGAACATTTATTGTTTTTTTTTCAGTTTCAAATTTCAGATCAAATTTATAACAAATTATAATTGAAATATATTTTGACTTTGTAAGTCAAGTTTTGCTGATTTGCTGATATGATTCAGTTTTATATGTAAATAAGTCCGTAATAAAGCCTTTTTCAGACATACAAACATACATACAGACACACAGGGGAGTTTGAATTACCTACTAGACACCATCCTCGAGTGTTTTCGGTCTCTCTGGTGAGTATACCCGGTGAACTGAGTGCAAAAGAAATACAAACAATTGCACTTAAAGGGACGGTTAGAATCTTAAAAAGATCTCTAGGCTGGAGTGTCTGAAATAGCCGGTGAATGTCTGGCATCCGGTAGGATGTCCCATCTCCAGCAAAAACAGAAAGATAAGAAAAATGAAAAATAAAGAGAGAAACATTTCCCTTTTATAAAATAGATAAATCCGTAATAAAGTCTTACCCAGACATACAAACATACACACAGACGTTTCCCCTTTATAAAATAGATAAATCCGTAATAAAGTCTTACCCAGACATACACACATACACACAGACGTTTCCCCTTTATAAAATTCATGAATCCGTAATAAAGTATTTACACTTATCCTAACGTCTTAAGAACTTGACGTCTCTTTCTGCTCGTGTCGTAATTCGACCCCTCAGGGTTAATACCATGAAAATGAGGAGGAAGAAAAGAAGAAAAAATCTATAAGACAGTCTCACCTGACAAGGTTGTTCTACAACGAAAGTTTACAAAAAAAAAAAAATTAAATAAATGAATTTTTCATTTAAAATTGCACGATTGTTGATTTTCAAAATATTTCACTTTAATACATTCTAATCCGTGCTTCAAAGATGTTAATTTCCTTACTTAAAGTATTTATGTTGAGGAAGTAAAAGTGCAGTAAGTTCATTGGAGCAGATTCCGTGGAAGTACTTGTAAAAAAAACAACTCAGGGATGCAGTATTGTAGCGATGAGACAGGGTCTGGAGCTTGGTAGACAGTGCAGGGCTTGATCAGTTAGAGACTCTTTTATTCATCCTGTCCAAGAATGAGAGACTAGTGGTTGGTTCACCAGTGGGTTTTTTTTCTGCTGCTAGTTAGGTTGGTCAGGAGTATTTATGTTGAGGGGTTACTTTTTGTAAAACGAGAACAAGTGATTGCAGCGATGGGACAGGGGCTTGAGCTTGGCAGACAGTAGGTGCGTCTTGTGTAGTTTCTGACTTTTAGTTGGACGCACACACATACAACTGCTTTTTATATAATAGATAATTCAGGGAACATATGCATAAAGAAACAAGTGATAGCAAGTTAATACTATTTTTATTATGATATAATCTTTTTTTCTTTCACAACAGCTAGCAGTTACAACCTCACATGTTTAGCTCTGAAAAGGAATGAACACTTTCAGAGTTTAAGTCCGCTGCATTTTTCGAACCTAAAAGAACGTTGCGCTTCTGTTGAGTTCTTAATCGGTTGTTTAACGATACAACGTAGTCCTTTCCGTCGTTCTCCATCGGCCATATTTGCTGCTGCTGCTGCAAGTGTTGTTTCTGCTGTTCCTCGCCATCTTCTTCGTCTGTTTCGACCAATCTCTTACCCAAGCCTATTTTAAACAGGAATGGGTCAATGGATCTGTAATTCCGCTTTCCTAACCCGATCTTGAATAGCATCGGATCAATCTTCTTATTGGCGACAAAGCTTAGATAACTGGTTCGCGCGAGCGCCCGGTTGAACGGAACTAAATCCAGCAATTTCAAGGGAAAATAGTTCCCGCCATAAAGTTGCCTGTAAGAAGTCATGAAGTCGTCTCGAAGTTTGGGGTAAAAATCGGAAACTGTCAGAAAGAAAAGAAGAAAATAAAAAGTTACAAACACATAAGCATGAAAACAGACTAGGAAAATAACAGATACATCTCTAAAGCAAACCGATATTACACTCCACACCAAAAATTAATATATATATATATATATATTTGTATAATTGAGCAGCATTCTTTCTTTTATGCATGTTTGATTAAACAGGAGTGTCAACTTCTGCTTATTCAGCTTTTGATCCGTTTTTTCTAGTCTTCGTATGACGGATTTGATGTTATAATCCAAGGAGTGTAAAAAAACTTGCCACATCACCTCCCCTCAAAGCTCCATATACCAACATCTTATAAAGCATGGCATCCCAAAGAACGAATTTAGGAACATTTAAATAAATAAAACATCCATTCTGGCGGTTTCAGGTTGCAGTGTTTGCCTCCCCATAATGGAAGCATTGTTTATATGAATTAATAAACCAAACATCACCCATTTCTGTTATGAGGGGGATGAAAGTTTATTGAAGTGCTGTAGAAATAATTTAAAAGAGCTAAATAAGCAGAAGTTGGCACTCCTGTTTAATCAAACATATATATATATATATATATATATATATATATATATATATATATATACGATTTTACAAAGAATATATATTTAAATTTAGTCCTTATTATATCTGAAATGTATCCAATTGTAATCTCAATGAAAGATTCAGAGCATATATATATCTTATATTTGCATTCCATAGACCATGGTGAATTAATCCAAAACAACTTCTTTATTTCTGTACTCTGAAGATTGACAAAATTGGACTAATTGAGAGAAATTTTTTTAAAAAACAAATTTATTCGATTTTTGCAATGAAATGTGCGTAAGGGATAGAAATGAATATTAAATTTGAATACATTACTTTTGTGTGTAAAATGAGTGATGTAAAATAACTCATCGAAGTACAAAAATAAATAAGTTATTAAAACCAATGTAAATTATGGTTTTGGATTAATTCGCCATGGTCTATCGAATGCATATATATATATATATATATATATATATATATATATATATATTATGATTACAAATAAAATAAAAACTTTTGGCATGAGGAGACAGAGGGGTATCATACCTATTAGTTTAAATATTCAAATTCAGTGTATTAATTTATTCCTATTTATTTGATTACTTTATTTCTGTCTCATTAATTAATAAATTTCTTGCAATATGTGGAAATATGTATAAAAGTGGGTTGGAAATAATATAACTCTTTAATTTATTTACGTATGAATGTCTTTATTTATATTTATATAGTTCATTATTTGTGTATTATTAATTGATCAGAAATTATTTAAAAGTATTTATGATTATATAAGTGTATGTATATGTAATATGTGAATATAAGTAAAAAGGTGAGGATATAATATTCATAGTGTCTTGAATTATGTGTGAACGTGTTTATTTATTCCAGTTTACTTAATTATTAGTGTATTATTAAAATAATCAAGTAAATTAATATAATTATGAGCATAATTTTTTATATAAACGTAAACGCGTGGAGATTTTTTCACTATTTTTAAATGCAAAGGGGATTGAAGATAAAAAGTTTTGGCATAACAAGAAAAGGGAGATATCATATATGCACACGCAAACATATAAATTACCACTAAGATAAAGATAAAAATACATAATGAAATGAAAATATATTACATAAATTTAAAACCGTAAAAATATACATACAAATATGTACATACACATAATATGTAAACCGAAAAATATGAATTCATACATACCTATATACCGTCATCTGGATGCATATACACAAATACAAAAACATATACATACATGCGTAAATATATCCACACTTTCACAAATAACAGGAATTGGAATGAATACATTGAATTCATTGCTAGGACTGCTGCAAAGAAGGTGGGCTTCCTCTACCGTGTTTGTAAACTCCTCACACCTGACATTATCCTATATCTCTACAAAGTCACCATCCTCCCATGCATGGAGTATTGTTGTCACATCATCATCCACTAGTCTCTCCCTCTTAGACAAGGTCCAAAAAAGAGTCGCCAACTTAATAGGTCCCTCACTATCCACCAAGCTCAAGCCCCTATCCCACCACCACAATGTTGCTTCCTTGTGCCTGTTTTACAAGTACTTCAATGGACTGTGTTCTGATGAGCTTGCTGCTCTGGTGCGCCCACGACGTAAATTCACTAGACCAACCCGACAATCTGCCAAATCTTCTTTCCTCGTGCTGCTGGACTCTGGAACTCCCTGCTCCCTGTTTTCCTGACGATACTGACATGCAGAAATTTAAAACTAATGTAAACAGACATCTCGTTGCAGAGCTCCCAATTTAGGTTGACCCCCCCCCCCCCTCACCAAAAAAAAAAACAACTAAAAAACTCTCCTCCTTTTTCTCAGTAGCCCCTTACGTCTACAGTGGCGGTCTGGTTTGTTTGGGGTGAACTATGTTAAAAAAATAAAATAATAATACATACGTGCATATAGATCTCAGCCCGTACAAATATTTTATATTTATCTTGTAGAACAAATCGGAACTCCATTCAGTACACACAGCAAACACCTTTAGTGATAATTTATACCAATAAATATTTAGTGATAATAATGATACCAATTTATGTAATTACTAGCTGGTTTTGTTATCGCTCCGCAAAACCTAAATTTAAAATAATAAACCTTTCATTCATAAGTTTCTTGTATACACAAGGCAAAAAGATTTGGTTTTATTCATAGCAGGTCTCGGAAGCCCCAAAGAGTTGATGAAACTATTAACCAATCAGTTTGCAGCAGGCATTAGTTGCAAGTAAGCAGACGATAACATTTAGAAGAAATTAATTCCTACGATCTGCAGTGTGTTAAAAAACAAAATGAATTTCTATGATCTGTGGCAGCGCGTTGAATCTCCAGAAGGACTCATCGAGTTCTGTCAGCAACGGTCACTAACCCTAAATCCTAACCCTACACCCTAACCCTAAACCTTAACCCCTACACCCTAAACCTTAACCCTAAACCCTCACCCTAAACCCTAACCCAGAAAATGTTAAAAAGAAAAAAATCATTGAAAAAAAAAGAAAAAAAAAACAATCAAGAAATTGTGGTTCTGTTGCTTGTTATATAAAAAAAAAAAATCTTTTGAAACTTTTCGGTGCACAAAAAAAAAACATTTTATTTTAAAACAGTTGATTAACTGGTTTCTTTGACAAAAAAATAAACATCTAATTAATAACGGTTGTTTAGCTATGGTTTGTTTGTTCTTTATTTTTATATATGTATTTTACTTTGATTTTCTTCATCTGAATTTATCGTCTTCCAGTCTTCAATTTAGCGTTTGGCAGTTTTTGACTCATCAACTCTCGGGCGTTTCCAAGACCTGCCCGAACGTTGACGACGCGATTATAGTCATGCTATACAGATTGAAGTAAAAGCCCACCTAATTGAGTTTTTATGTCACTCTACAATTGAGTGACACCTGTCGATTATTGATAAGCTATTTCTGTTTATCAGTTGTATTAGATTTCATAAAAGCTGATCGTAACGAACAATTCAAACTTTATCAGTATTTTTTTAATGTTAAATACATGTTTAACGAAAGTGGGTTCTGTACTTGATAATATCATCGCAATAAATGCACTTTGATTTTGGGGAAAGATTCATTTCGTGATAAAATGGCCTACACACTAGACAGCATCTTCTTCAATATTCTTGTCAACCATTAAGCGTTACTGTTTCTTCCGGCAATTCTAATGTGGACGCTACATCTTTATTCACTCTTTAATGAGTATCTTTAGAATGTAGATTCTTTCTGGTTCAGTGTATAGCAACACTACGAGATGAGGTTTTAACTGTCCTGAATCATAAAATCAATTAGGATGTAAGGAAGGAACCCGCTAAGTACTTTCATTTTCTTGTTGCTAAGTTATCCCCTTTTTCTTTGTCGGCTGTTCAACTTGGTTAATAAAATCATGTTATTCTTTTGTTTATTTCACTTTTGCTATGATGACTGTACTATTCCTGGTCTTTTGCATAAATTCTCGTGTGTTTTTCACCCCGTCTATCAGACGTCGTTGTTTTTCCCGGATCTATATAACACTCGTTTGCGTCATTCTGCGTCAGATCTTTTGTCTTCAATTTTCGAAACGATATTTTTATTTTATGGTTTGGCCCGTTTTAGACTGAAAATTGTTCAATTTATTTATCAATTTTTTAATTGATTATTTTTGCCTCACCCTTCTCGAAGTTCTAACTGTCCGACTGTTTGATCGTCCAATCAATACTAGAAGTTGTCATCTAATTTTAGTCAGAATTTCAAATCGAATTCCGTTTCAAACATTCGATGAATCGTATATATCATTTCCCATTGCTCGACTTATTGATGTTAGGTTAAAGGAATGTTGCGAATTCCAATCTCCCACATTTGTGTTTAAAATAATCATTTTGATTTTTCTTTTTATTATTCTTTTTTCCATTACGTGGCTTGGAGTTGAGACGACTTTGTCCGTGTTTCTCACCTAAGCTTTCCGTCATCTGCCTCAAGTAGCACATATTAAGTGAATACAAAAATCAACACAGAACGAAGCGTATCATATTTCCTTTTTTTGTGAATAACACTATTCTATAACAACTTAGCAGATCTAGAGTTTCATGTGATGAGGGGATTCTATGGATGTTGATCACTTCTTGTGACAGAATTGAAGATATGGGGTCTGAATAATTTCTTGGATTACTCGACACTAATTAAATAATGGCGACGACAACGTTTTAATTCAACATTTATTTTATTACACTTAAAAAATGGATTCGTTTCCTAATCTATGAGTTGTTTTTTTTAGCTATCTTCACAGGGGCATGAGGGAGCTAAGCACCCCTATTTTGCATATCTCATTACATTGTTTCCTCACTGAAACTCAAACTGCAACTGATGTAAGTCCTATCCTGATATGATTTAAATTAAGCAGTTGAAATATGCGGCTGATCTAGAAGTTCACCTGGGAAAGGACTTGTTACGTTTAATCATGTTAAGACTCAGCTCGTGTCTTTCAATCGTAGGCATGTCCCTTTTTTCTTGTGATTCTCATTGGTTGCTTTGTTCTTGAAAAGAAATCGACTCTGAAACTTCTTGGTCTTTCTCTCTCATCAAATCTTTCTTGGGGTTCATGCATTAGGTCCATTGTTCTTTCTGCCTCTCGTAAAGTCGATTCTCTCCATTGCCTATTCTCCATCTCTACAAATCTACTAGCAGATCTAGTATGGATTACTGTTGTCATATTTAGACTGGTGAATCTCTGTCCTATTTTAGGGTTCTTGATAAAGTTCTAGAAACGTATCCTAAATTTGACCCCACCCTTTCTTCTTCTCTGCACCCTCTCTCTCACAAACGTAATGTTATTAGTATCAGTATTTTCTATAAATACTATTATGGTATGTGTTCTTCAGAATAGTGTGAACTATTCCCTGTTTCCTTTGTTCCAGTTCGTTTTACTCATTACTCCAGTGGCCTACCATCCATTCGCTGTTTGTATACCTCATTCAGCTTCCTGTTCCAGTAACTTCTTTCCAAGAACTGCAGGCCTGCGGAACTCTCTTCCTGCTGTCTGTTTATCTCTTATCTATAGCCTTGGCCTTTTCAATAGGCATCTCCTGTCTTTGCAATAATCATATTTCGTTCTTGTTAGCTTCATGCCTTGTCTGGAGCGATTTCCATGAAAAAAATCAATTAGTTTTCGTATCAGGTGGTAGATCAATCGTGTAGCAAACCTTCTCATGTGTTCTTAGATGTATTTGACAAATTATTCCATACTCAATTGCATATTGTCGCCAAGTAACATGTAAGTTAATAACTCGAATCCTTGTCGCATGCTTTGCTCTTAGCACGTTAATTCGCGATCACACACCAGGATGTTGCAACTCATTCATAAGCTTGAGAAATCGTATTGTCCACCGAAACGAAGAATGTGTTTTGTTAAATTGAAGGTGCCAACGGTGTTACAGCAGCCAAGTCTGAAATTGCACATTACGACCAGTGTTACCGCAAAATAATTCCCCATTCTATTTTTGCCCAATTTTTGTCCAATCCGATTTAAGCGGATTTTTTATTTTAATTTTCGCTTTTCCTGGATGCCCAAGTGGTAATCAATCATGCATAATATTTGTGAAGAATTACCAATCCTGTCATGTAATCTTGAATCTAAGAACAAAGCGACAAAGATTCGGGTAATCAAGGTACATATTATTTAGCAGCAATATGCAATTGAGGTTACGTAACAGAGCCATTCATTCAGTGTAAATAGAGGCGTTTTTTGGATTTAGACAAATATTAAAAATGGATTCAAATAATACTGAAATTATTAAGATTCTGATATGTACACAATGACCCCGCTTACTCTAAATGCCACTCATTAAACCGTCCAGAACATCTTTAATAATTAAGGTTTAATATTTCAGGTTTATAAAGAAAAAGAATTGCATGAGATTAAAGTAGGGTAGTTTAAGAAAGGACAAAATCAGTGGTGACTGCAAACGTGTGTAAAATCTTTAGTAATCAAACAACTGCTTTAATATTTCAGGTTTATGAAGAAGAATTATTGCAAGAAAGTTTAAAGTAGAATAGTTTTAAACATGTTTTGGAAAATTAATGAAAAGACAAAATCAATAGTGTCTGTGCAAACTCGCTTCAAGAGGAAATCTCGCTGTCGTCAATATCCAGTCAAAAGTTTATGTACAAGTGAGCCCACAAAATGAGGCCATATAGAGACATCTTTAACTTGAACGCTAAGAGCAATAGATCTACTCATTCAGAGACAAGAAAGGAGTATATCAGAGTTAGTAATAATTTTTCACATCATATACAAGTATGATTAGGGTTACGGTTAAGGTTTGAGTTATCGAATCATAGTATGTTTATGGTTAAGGTTTGGGTTATCGTATCCAAGTATGATTAGTGTTAAGGTTAAGGTTTGGATTATCGTATCCAAGTATGTTTAGGGTTAAGGTTTGGGTTATCGTATCCAAGTATGTTTAGGGTTAAGGTTTTGGTTATTGTATACAAGTATGTTTAGGGTTAAGGTTTGGGTTATCGTATCCAAGTATGTTTAGGGTTAAGGTTTGGGTTATCGTATCCAAGTATGATTAGGATTAAGGTTTAGGTTATCGTATCCAAGTATGATTAGGGTTAAGGTTAAGGTTCGGGTTATTGTATTCAAGTATGTTTAGGGTTAGAGTTAAGGTTTGGGTTATCATATCCTATTATGTTTAGGGTTAAGGTTTCGGTTATCGTATCCAAGTATGTTTAGGGTTAAGGTTTTGGTTATTGTATACAAGTATGTTTAGGGTTAGAGTTAACGTTTGGGTTATCGTATCGAAGTATGATTTAGGTTTGGGTTATCGTATCCTATTATGTTTAGGGTTAGGGTTTGGGTTATCGTATCCAAGTATGTTAAGGGTTAAGGTTTGGGTTATCGTATCCAAGTATGTTTAGGGTTAGAGTTAAGGTTTGGGTTATCGTATCCAAGTATTTTTGCAACGCAGCAGTACACATTTAGAGTTTACCATTGAACAGCGAAAATGAAAATAGTGCTGGAGATTTATGACTGAAACTTGGAAGACAAGTCAGGCACAGAGTGAAGTTAATTTCTACCAAATGCGGTTGGATTGCAGAAATGATTTGTGAATTTTATTAACGATTCCATGAATGGTATTATTTGAGTCACCCTCTTTTTTGGGGAGTGGATTGGCTCACCTCTATCTATTAAAACCACGTTGTTGAAAGAAACATACACTTAATAACGATTGCGTTTTTTATCTCCCTTTTATCTCCCTTTTATCTCCGTTTTTTATCTCTAACAATTTTTATTAACTCCTGAGATTACCAATTATAATCTTATTCATGAAAACAATCGTTTGCAAACAGAATCGCATGTGCATCGCCACAAAAGTTAATTATATCGTCATCAGTTTTATGTTATTTATAAGATTAAAAATGAAAGAAAATGGTTCCATAAAAGAAATAATTTCGTTCATAGAAACAGAGATATTTGAGTTTTAAAATTTTGTTTACAACACACCCAGCCATTTAAACAAACCCTGGACATGCAGCAGCGTCAACAGAAAGCCGCAAGCGGTCAAAATATGACAATCTTCTTGACAGATTTGTATTTCAACCAATCGCTGTTGAGAAGAGTGGAGTGATTAGCTCTGTCACATGCGACTTCCTCGACAGCCTGGGTCTATTAATGACGCGCAACACCGGAGACAATCGTGAATTGTCTTGGCTTTACGAGCGCCTCTCTATCGCCATTATTCGTGGAAATGCCTTGAGTCTGCTCTCGGCCTGCCAAGCCAGCCGGACATTCGAAGAAAACTATCGACTGTGATACAATTATATATAAGGAATCAGGATTTCTCGATATTGAACTAAACAATGTCCAAGTGGTGAATAAGGGATTTATTAATTATTTATTGAATTTACTTTTTCACCTAATGGATTTAAACAATAGCCCATGTAATTGGATGACAGATATTTATTTTTATTTTAACTCAACTATTAAAACATTAAAACCAGCTAATTTTCAGATTTCAATTAAATTACTAAAATTAATACAAACAGATTAAAAAAAATAAAACGAGTTTAAAAAACTCATTTTTTCCTAATGACATGCGACTTTGTATTTCTATCAGAGACTCTGTCTGTCGTTCAAGCTAAACGGCCGTTCTGGGCGAAATATTGATCAAATCATGACTCCATGTTAAATTTCTTTGTTTTAATTAGTCTGTCTTTTTGCTTATTTCCTTATATCTATTTTTGTGAATTATACATTTTATCGGATTATCACCCTCTCTCCCCCTCTCTTTCTCTCTCTCATATATATATATATATATAGTAAGCTATGCAAATATATTTATTTTTTCATAGCTTACTACCTAGCGCTACCTACGTATCGAGCACTGTTTGAAGTAAATACTGAAAATTGATACATAAAAAATTATATCTCCTTATAAAATTTTATGTGGATACATGAAATACTAATATATATATATATATATATATATATATATATATATATATATATATTGGTACTTTTTAGATATGTGATCTTTATGCAGATATCAACTATGTGTGCAGGTTGCTGCATCATATGTGTCCTGTCTAAAAAGTATCCGACCTTAGGGCAGAAAAAATATTTCAAATACCTGACAGGTTTGGGACCCTAATCCCCTTTCAAAGTAAGCCCCTTGTGCTTGCACACACTTAGCCCACCGATTCATCCACTGCCGGAAACACCTCTGGAAGTCTTCTTTTGGAATTGTGTTCATCTCTGCCGTCGTGTTAGATTCAGCAGGTGTTTGGAGAAGATGCGATGGGTGTAACACGAATTAAGGAGTGGTTCAACCGATTCAAAAATGGCCGCACATCAGTGGAGTGTGACCTACGTAATCTAAATTAGTTAGTAATCTATTCTTAAGTTAATTAACGATCGTTTCCCTAAGGCTTTCTCCTCTATATTGTTTTTTTTGTGTTGTATTTATCTAGATCCCACAGAACATATACTATACTCTGGTATATATATATATATATATATATATATATATATATATATATATTAAATTAATTGATTTATAAACCAATTTATTGTATACAGATTATTATAATTAATTTACAAATTAATTTTTTGCATGTACAATAAATTGGTTTATACATTAATTAATTAGTTAATTAAAATAGAAATCTATATATACAATTGATAACTTGTCCGATTAAGGGCGAATTAAAAAAGGAAACATTTGCTCATTTGCATAATCTTAAAACACTCAGGGTAGCAAAAAATAAAACGCACTATAAAAAAACACCGGTCACTATCGCCAAAAACACGTATTTATCTACTTCCCACAAAGTAGAATGTGACACAAGGTCGGAAAGTGGGATTTGCGCACTCTAGAGGAAGAGTACTAGGTGTCTTAAAATATATATATATATATATATATATATATATATATATATATTTATGTTTTTTGTATTTATCTCTCTCCCACAGCGGTCAGATGTGACACAAGATCGGGAAGGTGGGGTTGAAAAGCCAGCGCTCTAGAGGAAGAGCACTCTGGCCTACAAAAGATGCCTGGGCAGCCACGTCGTCATTCTCCGGTAGGAGCGCCTCAGGCGATTAACAATAAACTTACCCCTTCTCAAAGAGTGAGAAGACAAAACCTGGGAGGATGGACCCCCTAGAACCGCGCGAGATAATACCCCAGACCTGCGGAATCAAGTTATGAAGGCCAAGAAGGCATCGGTCTACAGAGTATAGCATCAACCGGAACAGATACTACACTCTGATCTTAGCTAAAAGGTTAAATATTACTGTTTTGAGATTGAATTATGTTTAGAAAATTGTTCTAATTAGTCGTAATTGTCAATTTACAATTTACTCACCAAGTCACCTATCTCTTACTTAGTTTCTGTCTATTACTCTCACCCTCTCTCATTCTATGATGTTTGACCCTCCCCCGCCCTTATTTTAGACAGTGTTTACCCACTCTCACTTTTGCCTCACTCTCTATCTCTCTGTTGATTGATAATCAAAGGTAATAAGACTAACTATAAAAAAGAAAATTTGGATAGTCCATGCTAAATAATAGGAAATATCGTTAATATTATTTAATGCATAACGTGATTATATATATATATATATATATATATATATATATATATATATATATATATATATATATATGAATAGATGAAAGGATAAAATCATCCGACGGTATGAAATTAAAACGGAATAAGCGGAAGACCTAAAAAGCTCAACGTTTCACCCAAATGTTATATGGGCTTTGTCAAGAGCGAACGAAAAAATGCAAAAAATGACAAAAGACGAGAAAGTCTACAAATTATGAGAAATATATATAGTGGTAGGGTTCATGTAGAGAGGGAAGATATGTAAATATGTATAGGGTCAAAGATAAATACAT